>CP092876.1:57791799-57843483 GCA_030710605.1 Cordylochernes scorpioides
GGTTGTTCTGAAGTAGTTTCACCCACAATGTGTGAATTGTAAACTTAATCATCTATTCTCAATTTAACACTAAATAAGCCCCTTTCAAATGAATTGAATCAATTATATATCAATACAAAATTTAGATTTTTATCTTTCTCAAACTAATGCAATGTTCAAGAAATTTTTCTGAGAGATGTACCAAGCTTCATTACTCTTGATAAATACACTACTTTGTTCTTCATGGGCAAAGGATCCTTTTTAAGTTTTCTCTTTGACTTGAGAGTTATAAATGATCCAACATGTGAATGCTGTCTAGATGTTGAAACACCATCTTTTGTTGGCTTGCCCTCTGACTAACCAAATTGTACTTGCTTACTTTGACATAATGCCATCTTTCTGTATATACTCAATCTTATGAAAACTTTGGCAAGTTTAGAGCTATTTGTACACAGATTTATAAATCACTACTAATTCATTGTGTAAATAATTAAAGATATATATGTAAATAATTCTAATATAGCACAATAGTCTGATAGACTTTGTGCTTCTGTAATAATATAATAAAATAAAAATAAAAAAACCTATTCTCAATTTAGAGATAAAAATAAAAAAAGAGAGAACAAACAGACCTCAGGAGGTTTCTTGCGATAAGAGCCAGTTCCCTCTTGTCTGAGCTGATTGAGGAGTGAAGTCTTGCCCATTCCTTGGAGTCCGACCAGCATCAGTTTCATGCGGGCATAGGGCTTGGCACTGAACACACCAGCAGGTTGGGGGGGAAACCTGGATAATTAATGTTAATAGATGATAAGGCACGATTAGGATTATAGATTATAAACACAAGGTAATAAGACCAAATCCAAATAAATAAATAGTGTGTGACGTTTCAGTAACCATTCAGTACTTTTGTCTGAAGATGGTAACAATGCTGTTACTGAAACGTCACACACTATTTATTTATTTGGATTTGGTCTTATTACCTAATGTCAATAGAATTATTACATCTCACCACAAAAATCCATTATTTATGTGTGAGGTTTCTACCTGTGACAAAATCCTTTAGAATCCAATCTTATGATAAGGGACAATTTAAAAAGAAATAGAAAGAAAAAAGGCATATCCTTATCTTGCAACTGAAAGGCCAGCCATCAGCAACTTTCAGTTGCACGACAAGGATATGCATTTTTGTCTTTCTTGATATTTTAAGTTTATTGTTTTCACAACACGCATCTATTTTCCCTATTGCATTTTTAATTATATTCATAAAATTTGTTACATCAGCATTTCAACATATTACCGTCAGATCATCTGCATATCCAATAATTTCGCTATTAGATTCCCTGAAGTTGGTTAATAGATCATTCATTATGATGTTCCAAATTGTCGAAGATAAGGGTCCTCCTTGCAGACATCCTTTACTTAGTTTTTTGGTGAATTTATCTGAAGAATACCTAAATCTTATTTTTTGGTTAGTGACATAGGACTTCATTAATTTTGTTTTTGGTGCTGGTATATTGTCCTCAAGTCTTTTTTATCACCATTGGCTACCAGGTATTGTCAAAAGCTCCACTAATATCTATTACAATTATAGCCGTACTAGCCGAATGACCCGGGCAACGCCCAGGTTTTACCCGATTAAATGCTTTTATTCAAATACTATTCGTTACAATTATAAATTGGCGCCGTGGATGTCATTCTTGTATAATATATAAACGAGTTTTAAAAATTGTAAAAAAAAAAAAAAAAAAAGCATCGGCCGGGAATCGTACCCGGGCCGCCCGCGTGGCAGGCGAGCATTCTACCACTGAACCACCGATGGTTATGAGAAATGGCCATATTTGGGTATTAATTCCATTCACAAAAGCAAACGGTGACAGAATTGATTAAGAAAGAATTGATTATGACGCTGATAACTGTATATATTATACTCCTTGGCTTTGTGTTCTAATGCAGTGTGAATTAATTTAGCTAATGCAGTTATTTTTGACCAAGATTTAGTAAAACCATGATTACTGAACAGCTTTGTTTCATTGTAGTATGATGAGCACTTCAGCCCAAAACAATGGTATACAAGTAAGATTTTTCAGAATATATCTGAAGCTGATTTTTGTAGCATAGTACAAAAATTTCCTTTGTATAATAGAGGTATGCCCTTAATACTAATACAGTAGAACCTCCATGAGAGGACACTCACGCTAGAGGACACCTGTCTACAAAGGACAGTTTTCATTTGCAAATTTCCCATTTTTACTATTTAGCAACTCTCCGGTAAAAGGACATCTCTCCCTAAAGGACATTTTGGTTTTGCAATTAGGTGTCCTTTACAGAGAGGTTCTACTGTATTATAGATTGGAGAATTTTGCTAATTATAGAAGATAATCGTCCCCTTGGTAAAATGACTTTAAATGACAGAACCACCAAGAAGAGATCATTACTAGTAAAGTCTAAGAGTATCTAGTGTGGACACTCGAGGGGAGTATAGTACTTCTGTCCTCTTCTGAGAGCAGCCTCTCACTGAAGGTGAGTCAAAGCATTTTTAATCATTTTTGCCTCAATGTGGATGCTCAGGAAGGTAGTTGCTCATGGGAGGTGGTAACACAGTACCTATAGTGAAACATGAGTCTTGGCTCTATCAAGGTATCAAGACATATTGGATACAAACTTACTCTTCTAAGATAGACTTGAGGTAGCCCACGATGTCCATGGTCTTCACCTTACGTTCCACCATGGAGCGGAGTGGGTCAGCAAGGGAACAGCCTCTGAGATTGAGGTTCCATAGCTTGCCTAGCCGGCCCAGCTCCGGGGGAAGTCCGCAGATCCCTGTGTTGTCTGAGAGATTCAATACAGAGAGGGCAGTGAGCTCGCTGAGTCCAGACGGCACTACTCCACTGAGATGGTTCTCACTGACATCCAGCATGGAGAGGGCCGGGAACAACACCTTGCCACCTCCATCCTGACACAACCACATATGTTCATCCATCTACAAATTCTGGATTGTGGAACAGTGAACTCTTTCTCTTTTTTCTGCTTATCCCTAGTACACGTGGTACAGGCCATGATAATCATGGTGGGTAGAAGGCGACTGCTTTTTACTGTAAGTGCACCACATGTCTACACATGTGAAAAGCAGTTTGACTTTGCACTTACAAATGTGCCAGAGCCCCGTTTGGTTACTTGCACTTGCTGGTAGGGTTGGACTTGCAAGAATCGGGGGCCATTGTAGCATTTTTTTTTTAAATCAGAAAAAAGTGCCCAATGCGGGAATCGAACCCAGGTCGTAGCGGTCGTAAACCAACGGTTTAGACCATCCTTCCATCGACCCCCCTACAAGTGAACTCTAAGAGCAGCATTACTACTATCATCATGGTATGGTATGGTCTTCCTCTAGCAGTTTATCATGTAGGTAGGTAGGTCTCTTTTAATAAATATAATTAACAGAATATGATACGTTTTCTTTTTTTCTTTCTTATCTCCACTCAATCATATTAGGGTATCAAGCTTAGAGATTGTTGGTGGTGTCTGCGGGATATGAATAAAGCACATCAATAGATGAGCCAATATAGTCAATGATGTTGTTTGGGGGTTGCAAGTTGGGAATTGTACTTAGTAGATAGTGGGAAAAACCTTGCAACCATTCTGAAAAATCATTGTCTGTAGATGACCAGACTAGAAATTAAGGATTGCTGTTCCCTTAGAAGGAAAGAATTGGTGCTTGTCCCTTATTCTCTGTACCAGTCATGTGCAGCAGTAGATTTCCATTCTTTCTGGCATTGGGCATTGATTGTATGGAGGTACCCAGCCATGTGTGTTTTACTATAGAGGGCATTGACAAGATGTCACCTAGCTAGATAGGATCGGTTTACTGGACAATCACCTTATCTTGGTAGATCTGCAGAGAAGCCAGCTGGTTGTCAGCCAAAATGAGGGTCCTCAGGTTCTCCAGCCGGGTGTGGGTGATGTGAGGACAGGGCTGGGAGGTGGGACTGGTGACTGCACCCACACCATCTTGTTACTGGGAGGAGGCAACACTCTAGTCTACTCAGAGGATTCATTTTTTTATAAAGCCAAAGATGATGTTGTTGTTGTTTCTTATCCCCTTGTGTAAAGATTACACGAATTCCATGGCCAAAAATGATAAAAAGGCTAATCAAGCATTATTGCTAGAAAATGCAGTTTACTAAATGTCCTCTTGGTACTTATATAGATGTCCATCTGCAATCAAAATATTGTCATCATTGGTCCAAAGCTAAAATGTATCAGCAAGAGGTTTCATCCAAATTAAATTTTGTATATGAAAACATTTACGGAAAAATAAATTCCAATTGACCTTTAACTAACTTTGAGTGAGCTTTCAGACAATTGGTGCAGTGGAAGCGTGCTGGCCCCATGACCTTTGTTAAAGAATTAGCAGAGTTTTTATTATTAAGGAAATGTTTAATTGAATATTTAACAACAAATATCTTCAAAGAAAAAATAAGTGTGGGTTTTTACAACAAACAACAACAAGAGTAATAACAAGAGTGCCAGATCATTAAAAAATAAAATATCTTAAACGTCAACCAAAATGAAATCACGGACACAAAAAAATATTTTAACAGAGAATATTACACAGAGTTGTTTACTGATAGATAGAGTACCAGAGGCAGCGGCAGCTTGCAAAAAACATGGAGTGGGGAAGTTGGGTGGCCCTACGGCCCAGGTGGCGATGCGATTATGGCTCAGGTCCAGGTGACGCAGGCCGCTGGGGAAGTGGCCCAAGGGCCCTACAGCTGTCAGGAGGTTGGAGCCGACATTGAGGTGGGTGAGGCAGGGGGCCAGACAGGCTATCACCCCGGGGGGCACCAGCCCCAAGTGGTTGTGGGAGAGGTTCAGGGAGGTCAACTGACTGGGGACTCCACCCCCTTCCTCAGGGGCTCCTCCCACCACATTCTCCATCACCTGAGCCCCAATCACACCTCTGTTGTATCTCTGTCGTGGTTTGATCCTTACACAAACATTTTATTTTATATTTAGGCAAGATTTCCAATATTCAGTGAAAAGTTAAGATTCCTTAATAATAATATGAATAGTTGATAAGACACAATTTGGATTATAGATTATTAACACAAGGTAATAAGACCAAATAAATAAATAGTGTGTGATGTTTCGGTACTGTTGAGAACAGTAACTCTTTAAAAACATGCTGTGGTAATATTTCTCATTCAGTACTTTTGTCTGAAGATGGTAACAATGCTGTTACCGAAACGTCACACACTATTCATTTATTTGGATTTGGTCTTATTACCTTGTGTTTAATATGAATAGTTAAACCATGTGGATTCTTATTAACTAAGACTAGCTAAGAAAGCCAAAAATTGGTCACAATTATATACAGTAGAACCTCCATCAGAGGACACTCAAGCTAGAAGACACCTATCTACAAAGGACAATTTTCATTTTCAAAATTTCTCATTTTTACTATTGAGCAACTCTCTGGTAAGAGGACACCTCTCCCTAAAGGACACTTTGGCTCTGCAATTAGGTGTCCTTTACAGGGAGGTTCTATTGTATTTGTTGATTATGACCTAGACTGACACAAGGTAATAAGACAAACTCCAAATTAATATATAGTGAGTAAGGTCTTGGTACCAGTCTTGTCACTGAAATGTCACTCGCTATTTATTAATTTGGATTTGGTGTATCACTATAAAAGGAAGTTCCAAAAATGCAATATAACAGCGGTATGGTAGATTAAATTGGCGAAACCGCAGGGAGGGTTCACCACTGATGAGCCAGGCCCTCCCATTAATTTTTACATTGAAGTAAGGGCAGTAGAAATTGTTTAATTTCAAAAGAATCTTACGCCTTTAAAATAGTTTCAAATTTTGATAACAGATGGCGCGCTAGTGCATCATACCTTGTTTTACTAATCTATAATCCAAAGTGTCGATCTGGATAATGTGTTGGGAGAGAGAGTTGAGCCTTACCTCCAGGCTGTGAGACCAGAGGTTGTGGTGGACCAAGGTCTGCTGTTCCCCAGGGATCAATCTCACCACCTCCTTGCTCTCCTCTGGAGTCTTGGTGGTGAGAATCTCCTTAGGAGCCCCACCAGACGGAAGGTCTCGGAGGTAATTGTAGGAGAGGTTCAGCTCCCGGAGCTTGGGAGCAAACCATATCTTGAAGGGAAGGTTGCGGAGCTGGTTCCTGGAGAGATCCAAATGGGTCAGGGATGGGAGCTCAAAGAGACACACCACAATATAGGTGAGCTGATTAGCTGAGAGGTTGACCTCTTCCAGCGCTGGACAATGCCAGCCTGAGGCTTGCAGGGAGTCCATAGACCCTCGTCTGGGACTGTGCCGCGAATCTGTTAGAGGAAGTTCCTCCAAGTGGTTCTGGGAGGCATTCAGTGTCCGGAGGGAAGGCATCTGGAAGAGACAGAGGGGCAGGCGGTAGAGCTTGTTGCCAGAGACATCGATGCGAGTCACTGCAGCAATCACTATACCGGGGTTCAGGAAGTTGGCCTTCATCTTGGGATTGTGGGCCAGGCTGGCTTCCGCTATCCAGGTCTCGCGTAGTTGTTCAAGGCCCTGTGCGCGCCAGTCTATCATGACAGGACAGGTAGGGAAGAGGGCACTGTAAGTCAGGGTGCCAGCGCTGGTGTTCTGCTGCTGTTGGAGACTGGCTCGCAGGTCCAGCTCCCTCCGGTTGATTCTGTATTCTGGGTCAGGATGGGCTCGCTGAGTGAGCAAGCGTGCCACAGTCCCCTCAAGTCCACGGTTCGCGGCTGCCATCAGTGCGGCTCCCTGCGGGTCCTGAGCTCTATGCGACAGGAGGATCTCTACAATCTCATCATCCGCTGTCTTGCAGGCTTCCACCAATGCTGAAGATCCCTCTTGTCCCAAGATGGGAAGGTTGGGATTGGCACCTCGTTCAAGAAGTCCTGCAATCACTTCCTTCATCTTCTGCCTCACTGCGAGATGCAGGGCAGTTTCAGAATTGGAGTAGACATCCAGGAGAAGTGGGCTGAGGTTGGTTTCTGGCCTCAAGCGGTCTGTGATTTCTTGGTCATGGGAGATCTTGGTGGCTCTCACCTTGAACCTTAGTAGGGTCTCCACAACCTTCTGGTGGCGCCCCAAGATGGCGTAGTAAAGAGCTGTCTGATCCCCTCCATCCTTAGCATTGACATCGAAGGCAAAGTAGTATTCCCACACTTCAGATTGGTCAGTGAATTGACGGAGGCAGGAGGGAGGGTAGGGAAACTTCAGGAGTAGGTCCACCACTTGGAAATGACCACGGATAGCAGCTGCATGGAGAGGCAGTCTATGGTCAACAACAGTAATGGCCGCAAGGTCTGGTTTAAGCTGTCACATACAATGGGATTTAGACATTGATATTGAAGAATGTAAGACCAACACCTACCTTGAGGAGAATATCTACCACCTCTGTATGGCCGAACCAGCAAGCTTGGTAGAAGGGGCTGGGATGATGCCTGTTGGGCTGTAACCTGGGGTCAGCTCCTTTCTCCATCAGGAGCTGCAGGATGGGAACATTGCCCAGCTCACAGACCCTGCCACAAACACCTGGCTTCAACTTCATATAATGTCAAAGTAATAAGACCAAATCCAAATAAATAAATAGTGTGTGACGTTTCAGTAACAGCGTTGTTACCATCTTCAGACAAAAGTGCTGAATCGATTATATTTGGATTTGGTCTTATTACCTCGTGTTTATAATCTATAATCCAAATTGTGCCTTATCGTTCATATAATGTCATGAATGGAAAATCCAAAGATTTTTTTAACCACACAATTCTATAATTATTCCTTATTTATAATAGAAATAAAAAAATTTAATAATGAAAAGAGTTAAAAGAAATTATCAATCAGATATTCAGTAAATATATAATACAGTTTTTTTGAAGGCGTAAGATTCTTTTTGATATTAAACAATTTTTCCATTGCAGTAAGGGCAGTAAAAATTGTTTAATATCAAAAAGAATCTTACGCCTTTAAAAAAGTTTTGAATTTTGATAACAGATGGCGCGCTAGTGCATCATATTATATAATACAGTTTTAAGGTGGAAATATCAAGCCTCTAGGAATAGGTTTCTTTGTAAATTTTTTTAAATTCACAAATATCTTAAGCTTTCTCAAGCCTTTACAATGTATCCTGTTTTACATTCTGTAGAAGGGCTTCCATACCTGAAAGCTAGAGAAGTGATTTGTAAATAAAAAAAATTAAAATGGAAGCTATCCCTGGATGCTTGATATTTCCACCTTAATAGGTATACAAAGGATTTATTTTATCGAATATAATGCAGTATTTATTATTCTTCAAGAAGCAAATCAAAAAGTAGAAAGTCTTCCAAAGAGTTGCTCAATGTCCCCTTCATCAATCTAGCAAAGTCAGGATATATACTCATGTAAAAAAAAACTTAAGGAAGTTGTACCTTTCAGCATGTATATCGGGATTCAAACAATAACTCTGAAAGATATTTGATACACAGTGACCTTTATTGTAGACACACCAGATAACCAAGTGTGAACAAAATTGCCTCTGTCTCCTTTTAAAAAAAAATTGATGACCACGACATCACACACTCAATACCAAGCCAACCATTCCTATGTCCCATCTCTTCTTTGGATAAAATAATTTGAAAAGCTAATAGGAATCTGATCTCAATTTCAAAGACTGTTAAAAGGTTAATGACCCAAACAGCAGTACCCTAACCTGACAGTTTCAAAACCACAGATCAATTATATGCAACCAGTTGCCACCAAAGAAAAGACCAAACGAATGGAGGACACAAGAAAACATTCCAATATGGTTGGATAGAGGATTGAGGTGAAGAAAGACACGAGGGTGGTAAACTTTATCACAGCAGCTAGAACTGTGGAGAGACTCACGTGGTGAGAATGGTGGGATGGTTGGATGGAGGAATGTGGTTGAGGGGAACATCAGGGTTATCTAGAAGCTGGGAGACCAGGGCCAGGTCCTCTGCCTCACAGGCCCGGTACAGTTCTACAACATGGCAGCAACTTATTAGGCTGGAGAGCTTAGACAATCCTTTTCCACATTCAGGCTCATAGGATAAATCACAGTCAGCTTAAGAGCAAGAAAACCTTTCACATGATCAGCATATTTACATAAATTTGGCCTTAAATACCCATTTCTTGATTTCTCAGACCTCAAGAACCAAATATTTGGCTGTTAGGGTACAGTCTGCACCATGCTAACAAGGGCCAACAGCCCAAAATGCATTCGTGGTTGGCTTTTCTTGATTTATCAAGAATATGGGTTGGCAAAATATCATGGAACAGGCTAAATCAATGTTTAATTGATTTTTGCTCCACTAGATGATGCTTTTCCATATAAAATGCTCGTGTGAGCGGTCAGAAAATGCCATTTTAGTTTTTAATATCAATACCTTTTTTTTTTTTTGCTTATCCCTAGTACACGTGGGACAGGCCATGATGGTGGGTAGGGTAGTAATATGCCTGTGGATATTACTCAGATATCAAGAGCAAATACAAAAGATTGGTCGTCGAGGCGTTGCTCTCTTTAAGACATAACAGTATTAATAGACATATAGACATCCCTGACATATACAAAGCAATATTGCCATAGTGTACCTTAGGAGACCATTGCCTGCACGTATTATTTTGGATTAATTTTACTCATGCAGCCTTAAACTGTATCGTGGCTTAATTGTGAAGTCTCTTGTGTTTTTCCTACTTGATATGCTCGGGACACGCGGTTATTTCTCGCTATTACTTTTCTAACTGATTGGCTGATACGTTTGTTTTTTTTGTATATAAGCTGATTTTTGTCAATATGTATATGTATATAAGATGCAAGATCAGTCAGATATGATATCCTGAAGAAGGGTTATTAGCCCGAAAGCTCGCCTTTATTAAAACTTATAAGATACGCATCCTCGCATGCTTTGATTCTATTACTTATATTCTTCAGAGGATTTCAACCTACTTTACATATATTTTTAATTATAAAGGTGTATATTGATCAAAAAATAATTTATTTACCAATATTTCAGTTGGCTGAATTCCAACCTTTTACAAGGTACAACAATATAAATATGTTGTTGTACCATGAAAAAGGTTGGCATTCAGCCAACAGAAATATTGTTGAATGATTTATTTTTATCCAATAAATGCCTTTTTATTTCAAGATCTATTTATGGATTGCTCTTTTTTCAAAATATTGCAGCAAAGTATTTATTACTTCATGTATAGATTATTAATGTTGATGTTTATATATTTTATTACTTTATGGAAACTTCCCTCATTGTTTCTCTTGTATTTTATACATTTTAATTTGTAGATGCCTTAAAAATAAATTGCTGTATCATCCTGAAGTTTATCTTTTTTTAATTTTTACGTTACAATATAGTATTTTAATATTTTGAAGTATTTTTCTCAAGTACATTAAGGGGTAAAATAAATTACATAGGAAGCTAAGTAATTATCTCTCAGAGGAAGAATTTCTGTAACTTACCAAAGTAGAGTTCTTGTTTCTGAGTTTCTTGGTGAGCTGAACACAAAGCCATCAATGGAATTATTCACTAAACACTACTGTTGACTCTAATGCTTTTTTTTTTTTACTTATCCCTAATACACGTGGTATAGGCCATGATAATCATTGTGGGTAGAAGTTGGCAACTGCTTTTACTGTAAGTGCACCACATGTCTATACGAGTGAAAAGCAGTTCGACTTTGTATTTACAAATGTGCCAGAGCCCCGTTTTGTTACTTGCACTTGCTGGTGGGGTTGGACTTTTGCAAGAAGTGGGGGCCATTGGAGAATTTAAAAAAAATTAGAATAAAGTGCCTAATGCGGGATTCAATCCCAGGTCATAGCGGTCGTAAACTAATGGGTATTTGGGTGAGTTATTTGAGTTTAGGTTGTTGTGTGTTAGTTTGATTGTATATATTTCCATCTTTCCTCAAAAAGAGGCCACATTCTTGATGCACTTGTAAATTGTTTGTCGACATCTCTCCTGTGTTGATGTTTACTGCTCTCGCTTATATTCTATCTAGATAATCAGAAGTGACTTGATCTGATAGACATCATCCTCCAATGAGAGACCACTTACAGAAGCATTCATGTATGGAAGGTAGGCTCCACAAACTGGTGTTCTGAGAGTCAAACATCTGGTCCATACAACTCACCAGCATGGGAAGCAAGCATGTTCCCCAGCTCTGGGGATTGGGCCAGGTCAAGTGGGGTTCGTCCTTCCATGTCAGGGGAGAGTGGGTTAGCTCGATGTTCCAGCAAGAGTCTGGTCACTCTGCCATGGCCAGCCTCCACAGCTAGATGGAGAGGTGTCTGCGCCAACATTCTATTGGTCCAAAATTACTAGGGAAGCAGGCTGTAGTCAAGAGTATTATTATCCCTAGTACAGGTGGTACAGGCCATGATAATCATGGTGTGTAGAAGTTGGCAACAGCTTTTACTGTAAGTGCACCATATGTCTACACATGTGAAAAACACTTCAACTTTGCACTTACAAATGTGCCAGAGCCCCGTTTGGTTACTTGCACTCGCTGGTGGGGTTGGACT
Organism: Cordylochernes scorpioides; assembly: GCA_030710605.1. Lineage (NCBI taxonomy): Eukaryota > Metazoa > Arthropoda > Arachnida > Pseudoscorpiones > Chernetidae > Cordylochernes > Cordylochernes scorpioides. The sequence continues at coordinate 57,803,338 of CP092876.1, forward strand.
TTGTAAGAATCGGGACCATTGGTGCATTTTTTTTTTTCAATTAGAAAAAAGTGCCCAGAGCGGGATTCGATCCTGGGTCGTAGAGGTGGTCGAAAACCAATGACTCCCCGTAGTCAAGAGTGATATAGACTAGAAGTGGATGGCTGTAGTCAGGAACAATAAAGACCAGAGATTCCACAAGTTCTTAAGGATAGCTGTAGTTACCAGGGATGGCTTTATTCAGGAGTGACATAAACCAGTTAATCCTAGAGACTTTCTTCACACATGATACTCTTCCACATTGAATACATTTTGGTGGAATATTTTAGAGCAAAAGTGTCATTATTCCATATATCTTTGTCTATATGCATGTATGTTAATATAAAAGGTATGTATGTATGCCCTTACATATGCTTAAGAGACACTTTTAAAAGAAAAATATAGCAGCTTAAGAAATAGATATGTAGAAAGTAGATCCAGAAAGTTGTGACAGAGTATTGTTTTCTAAGAGGCAGTCCTCTCTATATAGTTCCACTACAGTAAAACATACTCCATGAGAGGACACTCTCGCTAGAAGACACCTCTCTACAAAGGAGTAATAAAATTGCAATTTTTACTATTTAGCAACTCTCTGTTAAGGTAACACTGCTCTCTAAAGGACACTTTGAATCTGAAACTAGGTGTTATCCTTTAGAGAGAGATTGGTTACAATTTAACCACAGAAATAGATGTTTAAAGAAACACCCTCTTGTTCTGCAAGATGGCAATCAGGTAAAGAAGACAAGTGACTTTGAGACAAGATTTCTGGAGAGAGCAGAATTATCACAGAAAAATGCCTTGGCCCCATAAGCAAGCAGAGATGGCAACATCAGTGTGAGGGTTGGAATGAGAGCTATTATAATGGCTCTTATAAACAGGGATCCAAAAGCTTCCCCATGTGCACTAGGTGCAAAACCGAAGAGGCCACTCCCCAACATATACTAAATTGTATTGAAATGGACAAAGGATCCCTGTACAGAGAACCAAGAAGAGTTTTTGAACTTCTTTTTGAGCACGACCTCCAAGATCTTGTATAATTTAGACTAATAAAAGAATAAGTAAAATAATAATAATAATAATCACAAGGTAATAAGACCAAATCCAAAAAAATAAATAGTGTGTGATGTTTCGGTAACAGCGTTGTTACCAAAATGTCACACACTATTTATTTGGATTTGGTCTTATTACCTTGTGTTTATAATCTATAATCCGAATTGTGCCTTATTAATAATAATAATTAATAATAATGGCTTTGTAAAATATCCGCACTGTTCAAAAACATTTACAAAGTTTAAATATTTTATACTTTTACAAATTCTATTACAACCTATATTATGTGATTAGAAATAGGAAAAAAAAAAGATGTTAGAAGAAAAGAAGAATCCCAATTTACCTTGTGGTTATCCTTTGGTCCTGAAGTGATGTTGGGATTAGCTGGAACCACAACGTCTGTATGGTGAGACCAAGAACTTCTGGTACAAATCAATGTCTGGAGCTGAAAGTATTCAGTGATGCCACGCCACATAACCCTGGGGTGGTCACACTCCAGTAAATTGGGTAATTTTGTGAAATATTATTCAATTTTTTTTTCCTTATGGCACCATTTAGGTGGGAAAAAAACATGCTTACAAATGGAAAAACTTTGATTCAAATTATTGGTAGAAACTTGCATGCAATTCATATCTCATCAATTCAACCAATTCTAAGTCAATCTATTTACACCAAGCTATAAATCGGCTTCACATCCTGACCATTTTCTACTCAAATTTTTCATCTTTAATTCAATCTTTGTTTGATATTTAAAGATGGTAATTTGAATGGAATTGGTCAGAGGATTATTTATAAAAGGCTAAATTATAAATACATATACAGTAGAACCTCCCTTTAGCGGACATCCCTTTAGCGGACATCCCTTTAGCGGACCCTTCTTCACAAAAAAACAGTTTTCATTTGAAAAATAACCATTTTTACAATTTAGCAAATCTCCTGTAAGAGGACACTTCTCCCTAAAGGACACGTTTGCTCTGCAGTTAGGTGTTCTTTACAGAGAGGTTCTCTACTGTATTATATATTAAAATCAAAAAGGCATATCCTGGCCACGTTCACATGAACTTTTTAAATGGCAAAGCGCTATCTAGTGGAACAGAAATCAACTAAACATTAATTTAACCTGTTCCCTGATATTTGGTCAACCCATTTTATTGATGAATCAAGAAAAGCCAACCACGAATGCGTTTCGGGCTGTTGGCCCTCGTTAGCATGGTGCAGACTGTACCTCTACGACCAAAAATGTTTTGGTCCCAGAGGCTTCTTGAGAAATCAGGAAGTGGATATTTAAGGCCAAATTTGTGTAAATACCCCCTAATCCAAATTGTAATTTAACAAAATGCAAGGTGTAAACTTCAAAATAGACAAAGCCACTCAAAAGTTTATTCTAACTGAAATCTCAAAAAAATGAGTAAAAATATAGATTTATCCTCCTCATTTAATAAGAAAAGAGGCAAAAATAATAAAATATCAGTAGAATAAATTCTCTGCCTTTGCCGGTCCCGAACCCGGATGAAAAAGGAGGAGGGGGAGCAGTAACAAGCACACTAAAAAACCTGGGCTCAGCTGGCCTGGCTGATAGTACCCTGTAAGGGCTCCTAATCCAGGGATACAGGATGAGCAGCGTTTGTACTCCATGTTAGGAGAGGCTGCACATGGCGTCTGTTCCTCATGTCAGAGGTGGCTATTTCTTTTGGAGCTAAGTCAGTGGCCTGCCACTGAGTAGTGCTCCCAGTCTTAATGACAAAGGCAGACGCATTCTACTTCAAGTCATGATGGTTGTCATTCTAACAAGTAAATGGTTGAAACTTACCTCCGGCTTGGAGAAGTATCCTGGCACAGGTCGGGTCCTCATTGGTCACTGCGGCATGGAGAGCGGTGCGTCCAAGGGGATCAAGAGAATTGAGATTACAGAGCTGTGCAGCAGACAGATAATAGGTCAATATAAATGTCATTGTCAGAGAAATAGGATGACAGGAAAGATTATTTAATTGTACGGGTATATATCAAATAATTAAATAAAAACAAACGATAGCAATGCGTCTCTTTATATCCAACGGGCTAATTGCAAGGATTTCTTGAAGAAAAACGACTTATATCTCTCAACGTTGTAAAGGTAACTTTCCATTGTAAATAGACAAATATAAAGAGACGCATTGCTATCGTTTGTTTTTATTTAATAATATTTATAGCAATTCTTTTGTCTATATCAAATAATATTTGGAAAACCAGAAGTAATTAGCAACCCCTTACTGTGGTGCATTTTTGTGTTTACCTAGCAACACAGCTAGTCCATTGTTGTGATTACCTAGCAACCCCATTCTGCAGTCCATTGTTGTGATTACCTAGCAACCCCATGCTGTAGTCCATTGCTGTGATTACCTAGCAACCCCATGCTGTAGTCCATTGCTGTGATTACCTAGCAACACTTTGCTCTGTAGTCCATTGCTGTGATTACCTAGCAACACTTTGCTCTGTAGTCCATTGCTGTGATTACCTAGCAACCCCATGCTGTAGTCCATTGCTGTGATTACCTAGCAACCCCATGCTGTAGTCCATTGCTGTGATTACCTAGCAACACTTTGCTCTGTAGTCCATTGCTGTGATTACCTAGCAACACTTTGCTCTGTAGTCCATTGCTGGGATTACCTAGCAACACTTTGCTCTGTAGTCCATTGCTGTGATTACCTAGCAACACTTTGCTCTGTAGTCCATTGCTGTGATTACCTAGCAACACTTTGCTCTGTAGTCCATTGCTGTGATTACCTAGCAACACTTTGCTCTGTAGTCCATTGCTGTGATTACCTAGCAACACTTTGCTCTGTAGTCCATTGCTGTGATTACCTAGCAACACTTTGCTCTGTAGTCCATTGCTGTGATTACCTAGCAACCCCATGCTGTAGTCCATTGCTGTGATTACCTAGCAACACTTTGCTCTGTAGTCCATTGCTGTGATTACCTAGCAACCCCATGCTGTAGTCCATTGTTGTGATTACCTAGCAACACTTTGCTCTGTAGTCCATTGCTGTGATTACCTAGCAACACTTTGCTCTGTAGTCCATTGCTGTGATTACCTAGCAACACTTTGCTCTGTAGTCCATTGCTGTGATTACCTAGCAACACTTTGCTCTGTAGTCCATTGCTGTGATTACCTAGCAACACTTTGCTCTGTAGTCCATTGCTGTGATTACCTAGCAACCCCATGCTGTAGTCCATTGTTGTGATTACCTAGCAACACTTTGCTCTGTAGTCCATTGCTGTGATTACCTAGCAACACTTTGCTCTGTAGTCCATTGCTGTGATTACCTAGCAACACTTTGCTCTGTAGTCCATTGCTGGGATTACCTAGCAACACTTTGCTCTGTAGTCCATTGCTGTGATTACCTAGCAACACTTTGCTCTGTAGTCCATTGCTGTGATTACCTAGCAACACTTTGCTCTGTAGTCCATTGCTGGGATTACCTAGCAACACTTTGCTCTGTAGTCCATTGCTGGGATTACCTAGCAACACTTTGCTCTGTAGTCCATTGCTGTGATTACCTAGCAACACTTTGCTCTGTAGTCCATTGCTGTGATTACCTAGCAACACTTTGCTCTGTAGTCCATTGCTGGGATTACCTAGCAACACTTTGCTCTGTAGTCCATTGCTGTGATTACCTAGCAACACTTTGCTCTGTAGTCCATTGCTGGGATTACCTAGCAACACTTTGCTCTGTAGTCCATTGCTGGGATTACCTAGCAACACTTTGCTCTGTAGTCCATTGCTGTGATTACCTAGCAACACTTTGCTCTGTAGTCCATTGCTGGGATTACCTAGCAACACTTTGCTCTGTAGTCCATTGCTGTGATTACCTAGCAACACTTTGCTCTGTAGTCCATTGCTGGGATTACCTAGCAACACTTTGCTCTGTAGTCCATTGCTGTGATTACCTAGCAACACTTTGCTCTGTAGTCCATTGCTGTGATTACCTAGCAACACTTTGCTCTGTAGTCCATTGCTGGGATTACCTAGCAACACTTTGCTCTGTAGTCCATTGCTGTGATTACCTAGCAACCCCATGTTGTAGTCCATTGTTGTGATTACCTAGCAACACTTTGCTCTGTAGTCCATTGCTGTGATTACCTAGCAACCCCATGCTGTAGTCCATTGTTGTGATTACCTAGAGAGATGTCCTACAACACTGCAACACCATAATTCTAAGTTTTAAACTTTAATTATTTTAGCAGTGGTTATAGCACCATAAAATCTTGGGCTCCTAGTGATGTGGTGATTAGAGTGAGGTTTAACTCTATTTATAATATCCCTTCTTTTTAGTTGTTAAGGATAAATCTGTGCTTTGAAATCCTATATACAGGTAAACCTGTCTATAGCGCCCCCTCTAAATAGTGCCTCCCTCTCTATAGCGCCCGATTTTAAAAACATAGTATGATGCGATTTACATTAAAAGTGACCTGTCTATAGCACCCCCCTCTTTATAGCACCCTATTTTGGTGAGTCCCAAGAGGGGGCGCTATAGACAGGTTTAACTGTATATATATATACATTTTTATTTTTTTGCTTATCCCTAGTACACGTGGTACAGGCCATTAAAACCATGGTGGGTAGAAGTTGGTGACTGCTTTTACTCTAAGTGCACCACATGTCTACACATATGAAAAGGAATTCGACTTTGCACTTACAAATGTGGCAGAGCCCCGTTTGGTTACTTGCACTCGCTGGTGGGGTTGAACCTTTTCAAGAAAGTGCCCAATGCGGGATTCGATTCGGGGTTGTAGCGGTTGAAAACCAACAGTTTAGACCAATCTTCCTCCGACCCCCTTAAAATCTAAATCTGAATAAGTCCCAAAGTCTTCCTTCCTCCCATTCACCTGATCATCAGACCATGGCCCCACAACAATAGACTGGTTCATTGACTCCACTTCCTGTCAACAAGGAGGAAGCCATTCAGATTAGCCTTCCCACAGCTTGTCTGTGGTATCTTCCCAGATTCCTGGCATCTTTGCATTTGATGAATAGTTCTTCATATGTTTCATTCCAGCACCAAATTGCATGTTTCTTAAGCAATTGATTATAAACACAAGGTAATAAGACCCAATAAATAAATAGTGTGTGACGTTTCGGTAACAGCATTGTAACCATCTTCAGACAAAAGTACTGATCTGTTGTTGTTGTCGTGTCCAATGAAAAGCCTCAGATGTCTCCATACATCTCTATCACAGCAGCAGCAATGTCCACTATCTTGGGTGTGTAAAGCTGCTGCTCTGGGTCTAAGTCAATTTTCTGCAAGGCTGCAGCCATTGCTGGGCATGAGAATATGTGAGTAGGTGTTAGTTCCACACCAGGACAGTTGTTGCATGTCCTATAGGTTCTTGTGCCATCTGGATGTATTGCCATTCCTTTATAATGTTTTGTTCTAAGTCTTGTTATAGTTTTTGTCAGTTTTCTCTCGGAGTTTATTTCACATATTTGATATTTACTTATTTTTTGTTTAATTATCTTGTATTTGCCAAAGCATCAGCGTCAAATAATGACATTTGTTCTTTCCAGTACTGATCTAATACTGATGAAAAGACATTCAGTACTTTTGTCTGAAGATGGTAACAATGCTGTTACCGAAACGTCACACACTATTTATTTATTTGGATTTGGTCTTATTACCTTGTGTTTATAATCTACTAGGCGAATGACCCGGCTTCGCCCGAGAAATCCCTTGGGTGCAATTTCCTTCATACTAAAAGTATATCAATAATAAATATTAGAAGTGCCAGAGAATAGCAATACAGAAGTAACACATAAACTACAGGAAAAAAGTGTGTGTGATGGCAAAAATTGTATTATATTAGTGTTTAGGTATTTGATTTAAGTAATATAGTTGATATAATAATATACAGTAAAACCCCGCTATAACGAACCCTGGATATAACGAACCTTCCCTTATAACGAACCCACGCCGATTCCCAATTCCATTCCATTGAAAATACCATCGTTATAACGAACTTTGCGATTTTTAGAATAGCGAACTACCCCTATAACGAACCTATTTCGGGTCCCAAAATGATAAAATCTATTAAAAATACTATGCTTATAACGAACTTAGAATTGTAATTTAAAAAAAAAATTAAAAAACAAAATTTTGAGCATGTTTAAAGCTCGCGGATCGCGATTTCAAAACAATAAATTTAGCGGCATTGTTTGTTTGATTTTTGCACTTTATTTTTGCTGTATGTTGTATAAATTTTTACACATTATACTTTTTATTAATTAGAATATCTTTGCATCCATTAAATTTGAAATATAAAAAATGCAAATGGCTTCCAAAATGAAGAAAACAAAGGCATTTTAAAAACAAAAGCATTATTTCTTTAAAAAAGGCCATTTTCAGAACTTTTCAAAGTGAAACAACATAGGCAAAATGTTAAGAACATATTAAAATAAGAGAATATAACTTTTCTATTATAAAAGATAAAATATAAAGTTATTAAAAATTGTTACAAAGAGGAATCAACTTCAACTTTTGCCGCGATCGCGATCGTACGTTTTAGGGCTAAAAAAAAAAAAAAGTCCAAATAAACGGTCCCGTGATGAAACAAAAATTATTTTTATGCCATTAACTATGGTGATTTTAAAGTCAGCAATGTTTTGCATGGCAGGTTAAAAAAAAAAAACGAAATCTAGACCTAGAAGAATATGGGGAAACATGAAATGGAAGAAAAACACTAACTTTATTTGAATGGCGCAATGCTTGGAAGAATGCTTTGAAACAACAAGGTATTAGAGCCATTTTTTCAAGTAAAAATTGTATTATATAATGTGATAATGATGTTTTAAAATCATTTCATATCTTTGAATATATATTTAATAAAACTTTGCCTAGGATTTGTCTTGATTTTTAACTTAGACATAGAGGTACATGTATGTTAATCATAAGAAGAACCTATTATCTAATGATTTCTATTATTATTCAGTATTAATATAAGGAAATTAGTCAATTAAGGGAATTCAAATAAAGTGACCACTATTAAGAGGCAGCCTCTACTAGTGTGTATGGCTGTTTTTTAATTATACAGTCTAAAATTTTTGAAAAGTAAAAAAAAATAGCCAAACCGTGGCTATAGTGAACCGTGGCTATAGTGAACCAAAAGCTCTGTCCCATTGGGGTTCACTATAGAGGGGTTTTACTGTATATTTATATTATCTATATTAATAAAATGCAAATTTCATAAGTGTACATCACTAAAAACTTTCGTTACAATGCATCAATTTCAACCAAATTTTCAACATTTATGTAAAACGAGATGGAGCAGGTTTTGCTTAACATCAAAATATTTTTCCCTAACATTAACATGCGTAACTTCGCTGTTATCGATTAAATACAAAAAAAATCAACAGAGTTAATTTTATTTATATATAAATACAAAATTAAATTTCAACAGAGTTAATTTTTTTACATACTAGCTAATAATCTCAATCTAAAAAAATATTCAAAACAAGCAATTTTAAGATAACACCATATGTAAAACAGTCGGCCAAGAAAACAAATAACGTGTAATATATATATAATATAATATATATAATAAAATCTTAAATATTATTTATCAAAAGTAAGATTATCTCAGGATGACACGGCAATTTATTTGAGACAAGAATAATGATACAATTCCAAGGCGAAGATACTATTCCTTTAACTTCCAATTACCGAGGGAACCAATTAATATTGATTTTATTCAACTTATCGAGTATTTTTCAAGGGACCGGAAAAAAATGTTCACTAGATAAAACGATGATTTTGTAATGTAGAAAATTAGGAAAGACAAAATTCAGGATGACACGGCACACAGGGACCGGGAAAAAATGTTCACTTTATCGAGAGATTCAAATTTACAAGTTTCAAATTATCAAAATATATCTTCTTTTTTAAATAAGTTTATAGAGAATTGTTTTAACAAATGTTCGTTAGACAAACCTTTACTCGGGTAAAAACCCGGGCGAAGCCGGGCACATCCGCTAGTATATAATATAAATGAGTTTTAAAAATTGTAAAAAAAAAAATGCATCGGCCGGGAATCGAACCCAGGCCGCCTGCGTGGCAGGCGAGCATTCTACCACTGAACCACCGATGCTTAAAAAAAATGGCCATATTTAGGTATTCATTCCATTCCGGATTAGTCCGCGTAAAAAAAAGTTCTTCAAATGAAAAAAAGAAATAGCCAAAAATACTAATCAAAATGCAGCCGAAAATTTTCCTCAGGTTTATAAAAAGCGACATGCAAAATTTGGTACCAATTGGTTCAGTAGTTTTTGAGTTTATCGCGAAACAGACAGACAGACATTGACTTTTATATATATAGAGATAATCCAAATTGTGCATTATCATTAAGTAATTGATGCATTGGGGAAAAGCAGCAATGACAGAACCTTTAGGAATTTACCATTATAATTTATTGTCCTAAATACAAGAAGATCTAATCTCAAAATAATTTAATAGTGTGTGAAACTCCGCCTTTGCCGGTCCCAAGCCCGGATGAAAAAGGAGGAGGGGGAGCAGTAACAAGCTCACTAAAAACCTGGGCTCAGCTGGCCCGGCTGATAGTACCCTGTAAGGGCTCCTGATCCAGGGATACAGGATGAGCAGCGTTTGTACTCCATTTTAGGAGTGGCTGCAAATGGCGTCTGTTCCTCATGTTAGAGGCGGCATTTCTTTTGGAGCTAAGTCAGCCTGCCACTGAGTAGTGCTCCCTGTCTTAATGACATAGGGAGACACATTCTACTTCACCCAGTGTGGAGATAAGAAAGAAGATGAAGAATAGTGTGTGATAGAGTCAAAAAATAATCGAGGTTGATGACAATTTTTTAAATGTAAAAATTCCTATCATGACTAATACTATTAAATGTAATAAATACATAAATCTCCTCTAAAAATTTACATTTATTAAAATAATATTCTTTGGGGAAACATCTACTCAGGCAGAACCCAAGTAAACCTGCAGCATTCTGCTAGTACAGTAAAGGACAACACTTAAGTGCAGAGCCAAAGTGTCCTTTAGGGTGAGGTGTCCTCTTCTTCTTTCTTATCTCCACTCAATCATATTAGGGTGTCAAGTTGTGACCCTTGATGGTATCTGTTTGACAACCATCATGACTGGGTGAAGTAGAATGCGTCTGCCTTTGTCATTAAAGAGGTGTCCTCTTACCAGAGAGTTACTAAATCATAAAAATGGTAATTTTGCTAATGTGGAAACTGTCCTTTGTAGAGAAGTGTCTGCTAAAGAGAGGTTCTACTGTGTATTTAGAATATCTATACAATAGATAAGTGTGAGATAACCTAAAATCTCTCAGGAATCCAGCCAAGACTCACCTCTTCACCATGCAAGAGATCTTCTAGAAGTTCGGCATTGTTCCAGAGAGCAGCTTGGTGGAGCAGTTTTCCAGGAAAGTCTTCCTCGTGGATCATCACATTACCTCCTGACATACAACAAACAATCCATCAGTCTCACTTCTTACAATCAAGACTGACACACAAACCTGCCAGAAGTATGATTAGGTATGATAAAGCACAATTTGGATTATAGATTATAGATACAAGGTAATAAGACCTAATCCAAATAAATTGATGGTGTGTGACATTTCGGCAACAGCATTGTGACCATCATCAGACAAAAGGATAAGTTATTCTTATGATTAAGTATACGACACACAAACCAAACACAAAATATGACTAGGTACATTTTGGATTATAGGATTCCCTTATTACCTTGTGTAAATAGAGGTAATATAGGCATATATTGGATTTAAAAAATAACTTATTTACCAATATTTCAGTTGGCTGAACGCCAACTTTCTTCAAGGTATAACAACGTTGAACATAAATACGTCATTATACCTTGATAAGGTACAATTTAGATTATAGAATAGAACTACAAGGTACATACAAGGCATACTGCTATATATCCACAATTTTTTAGTAATGTTAGAAGATCTTGGAGAACAAAGCTGGATATATGATCAAATTGTTAACACTCATGTTTTTTTTAAACAAAAGGTAATAAGACCAAATCCAAATAAATCAATAGTGTGTAATAGTGTGTGATGTTTGGGTAACAGTGTTGTTATCATCTTCAGACAAAAGAATAAATGGAATAAATAGTCGATAAAAGATTAAATTCTTTTTCACAGAAATATTGGTTAATATATTATTTTTATATCCAATAAATGCCTTTTTTTAATTAAAGAGGTTCTACTGTATTGAAATGAAGAACAAAAAGTATGAAATTTGGAAGACACTATTATCTTTTTGGCTTTCTATTATACTCAATTGATTTAAATCTCCTGAACATTAATTAAATAATTTAAAAGGTTTAAAGGAAATCTGATGCTGCACATGACTGGTACAGAGCAGGAGGGACAAGCACCGGTTCTGTCCTCCCAAGAGAACAACAGTCTTTGATTTCCAGACTTAAATCTGGTCATCTACAGACAATGACTTTCCAGAATGGTTGCAGGGTTTTCCCACTATGTACTAAGTGCAATTCTCAGCCTGCAACCCCAAGACATATTATTGACTGTATTGACTCATCCATTGATGAGCTCTACTCCTCCCCAGCAGACACCATCAAAATTCTCAAGTTTTAGAAGCTTGACACCTTAGTGTGATTGAGTGGAGATAAGAAAGAAGAAGAAGAAGAAAAGGTTTTTCTGGAGATGAGTTTCTTTTCATTTTATTAAAGTAGTCTCAAGCTTTCAGGCATCACTGCCTTTCTACAGGAGAACATATGTAATGAATATTCATTATAAATAAACATTTTCAACCTGATCAATACTATTATAAAATTAAAAAAGCTTCCAGTTTCTTGTTCAACTTTTCTTCTTCCTCTCTTCTTTCTTATCTCCACTCAATCATATTAAGGTATCAAGCTTGTAACTATAACTCTGCCTTTGCGGTCCTAAGCCCGAATGAAAAAGGAGGAGGGGGAGCAGTAACAAGCTTGCTAAAATACCTGGGTTCAGCCGGCCCGGCTGATAGTACCCTGTAAGGGCTCATGATCCAAGGTTACAGGATGAGCAGTGTCTGTACTCCATTTTAGGAGCGGCTGCACATGGCGTCTGTTCTTCATGTCAGAGGCAGCCATTTCTTTTGGAGCTAAGTCGGCCTGCCACTGAGTAGTGCTCCCAGTCTTAATGACAAAGGCAGACGCATTTTACTTCACCCAATCATGATGGTTGTTCAACTTTTTAAATATGTATAGAATAATCCCTATATATATAAAAGTCAGTGTATGTATGTGTGTTTGCTCCTATGTCGGCTATACACGTCCACAATACGTAACTAATCTAACTGAAATTTTAACAGTATATAGAGTAGAATCTGAAAAAAACTTATAGGGAAAATTTCAGGTCTCTATTCCGAATATTCGTCGAGTTATTTGCAAATTGCGTTGCAAATTTGCCCTTTCGCTCGCAAGCAGCGCCTCTAGCGGTGAAGATGGAAGGTAATATCAGCTGACCTAATGTACATGTAAAAAGGGGTTTTAACAGGACATAGAGAAAAATATGGAAGGGATATTTGTCGCATTTTTAGCCAAGAAAAATTGAAATTGACAGGTTTTGGGCAAAAATAGTTGTTTTTTTTTTGTCAGAAAATGATGATGACAATATTGCTGTATCATCATTTGATTATCAGATACAAAATTATATCGGGAAAAATTCCAAAGAGCAGAGACCACGGGTGAAACCAATTCATTTTTAGTATTCAGGAACAAAATTTTAACAGAAAAAAAAAATCATTCGAGCAGAAGACACGAAGCCAGATCATCTCTTTATAAAAATATCGCTTCTCAGACACAAATTTGGAGCGGGACGTTTCACAAGAGTGACATCCACGGCGCCAATTTATAATTGTAACGAACAGTATTTGAATAAAAACATTTAATCGGGTAAAACCCAGGCGTTGCCCGGGTCATTTGGCTAGTATGTATATATTAATAGTATTTATCATCAATTTATTAACGTGATATTTCTGTAGAAGGACTGACAAGTCGGAAAGCTTGAAATTAAAAAGTTGAACAAGAAACTTAGTTCTGGAAGCTTTTATTTATTTTATAATTAATTATTTATGTTCTCCTGTAGAAGGGCAGAGATGACTGAAAGCTTGAGACTCTCTCTGTGTAATAAAATAAAAGTAATTCATCTCCTGAAACCTTTTTAATTATTTAATTTCTGTTGTTGTTGTTGTCATGTCCAAAGAAGAGCCTTAGATGTCTCCATGCATCTCCATCACAGCAGCAGTAATATCCACTATCTTGCTCTTCATTGGAAAATGGGTGCCGTTGCCACGTTAGTCATCTAGGAAACGAACCAGAATTTGGTCAAATATTCCAAGGGTCCAGGAGGAACCGCAGGGAGGTGTGGTCGGACTTCTCCCCCCTATTTAATTTCTGTTATACTCATTAGAGGAGAAAAAAAGTCTTGAATGATGGTAAACATATTGTTGTGTGTCAACATGTAACTGACAGATAGTACATGTGACCATTAAAAATTATTTTAATATTTGTTTTTTTTATTTAAAAGAAAATAAGACCTAATCCAAATAATTTATATATATATATATATATATATATATATATATATATGTTATATTAAAATATTATTCTATTTAAATTTATATTTCATAGATCCAAATACTCTGTTAAATCGACCGGTAGAGGTCACTCTTCCCCTATAAAAACTTGTCGTTGTTTTATCCCAATGGCCGGCTCAAAACTTTTGTACATTATGTAAATAATCTTTTGTTTTTCTTATTCTACTCGCCTTAAGCCAGGCAGTACTTTTATCAAATTATGTTCTTTTATATATTCCTTTATCATAATTAAAGCAATTACTGATCAAAACCATTTTATTTTTATTATTTCAAGATTTTAAGCACGACTGCATTTCCATACCATAATCTTCAACATGATCTAAATTCAAGCAGAAAATCAAATCTCATTTGTTTTTATAACATATATATAATAATAATTAATTTATTTTATTATAATCTATAATCCAAATTGTGCTTTATCATTTTTTTATTTAATTATTTTTATCAGAGAAATGGCATCACAGAGGATGACAGGTATAAATTGTATTTGACCATTGACCACCGTTTCACTGCAATATATTAAATACAAAGTGCTAGTAATAAAAAAATCTTCGTCTTGTTTAGATCTTGAACCAGTGATTGGAAAATGTCTCAGCACAGCTTCAACCCCTCTTACAACCAGTTTGGCGAGACCCTGAACATCATGTCCTTCCTGGACCGGACCATGAGCCCATCATTGCACCAAATAAACCAACTGAGAATTACATCCCCGCCCTTATCTCATCAATTGATTATTGGACAAAATACCAAACTGAGTCAAACCAATGGTCTTTGAATGCTAGGTGATTAATCACTGTGTGACAATAAGCTAGGACACTCATTTCTGGATAACAAATGCTTACTCACTCTCCCTTAAGATAATGTAAAACTGACCACTGGGGTATTGCAATCCATCACATTCAACTCTATAGATGATAAAACAGCACTCAAATCTCTGACCAAATTAACAACTAAGAAACAGAGCAAATAAAAGCAACATATTAAACACTTTGAAAATAGAGCAATCCATAAATAAATCTTTAATTAAAAAGGTATATATTGGAACAAAATATCATTTATTTTACTAATATTTCGGTTGGCTGAACGCCAACCTTTATCAAGGTATTATAACATATTTAATGTGTGTAAACAACAAACTCAGCGCCACATAACGTCAATAGAATTAAGTTTTTAAAAAATATTATTTTTTTGCTTATATATATTATCAATGGGGAGAAAAAAAAATATTTTTAAAACTTAATTCTATTAATGTTATGTGACGCTGAGTTTGTTGTTGACATATTAATATGTTATAATACCTTGATAAAGGTCGGCGTTCAGCCAACTGAAATATTGATAAAATAAATGATATTTTGATCCAATATATACCTTTTTAATTAAATATTAAACACTATTCTGATTTATTTTTTCCACAAAACTACAATTACAACAAATTTAACAAAAAAAAAACACAAAATAAATATCAATTCCCTCAGTCTCCATGATGGGGAGCTGCTGTTGTTGGTTGGCTATCCACCATATGACAGTCAGCTTTGCAAAATTTGAATTTAAAAAATTAGTCGAATTATCGATAATGTTGAATTATTGTTAGGTCAAATTAAAGTGATATAAGGCTCAATTTGGATTATAGATTATAAACACAAGGTAATAAGACCAAATACAAATAAATAGTGTGTGACATTTCAGTAACTGCGTTGTTGCCGAAAGGTCACACACTATTTATTTGGATTTGGTCTTATTACCTTGTGTTTGAGGTCGAATTAAAGTTTGCTATTTGATAGGCTGGAGGTTGGGACATGAGAATATGGTTGAATTACTGTGTCGAATTATCATATGTCAAATTAACGGAGTTATACTGTATATTGATAATGTGTAAAAAATATATATATAACAAATAACCTATAATACTGTAGGAAATTTGAGCTATTTTTTTTTATCATTGCAGTATGGGCTATGGAAGGTTTATTTTGTTTAAAAGAGTCATACGCGTCATAAACAGTTCATATTTTTTCTGACAGATGGCGCAGTAATGAATCAGGTTTATACTAAATCTAAATGAACTATATTTGTTGTTTGAGGAAGAGCCATGTTTGCTCGAAGCATGTTTATAAATTCATTTGTATTTCTATAATAAAAGAAAATAAGACCTAATCCAAATAAATTTATTAGTGTGTGACGTTTCGGTAACAACATTGTCACCATCTCATGTCATATTGTTGCCAAAACGTCACACACTAATAAATTATTTGGATTAGGTCTTCTTTTATTATTCTATATACAGTTACGAGCGTCATGCGTTCTTAATAATTTTTCATCTCTGTCACCGTTTGCTTTTTTTTTGGAATGGCGCTCTCCTATTGGTTGGCTACGATCACACCACCTTTGCCCCCCCCCCCCCCCCCCCCCCCCCCCCCCACTCGCCCTTTCGTTTATGTAATTATTGTGTTGGAGCGGGTCGCTCCTTAAATAAATGCATATATTAGTTAATAACTAAATGGAATCCTCTCTTTCTTTTTCCCAGTAAGAGATGCCTACGGAAGCCAACAGTACATAGACAGATAAAGCACATAGGCTATAGTTATTAACTAATATATGCATTTATTTAAGGCGCCAATTTATAATTGTAACAAATAGTATTTGAATAAAAACATTCAATCAGGTAAAACACGGGCGTTGCCCGGGTCATTCGGCTAGTAATCTATAATCCAAATTGTGCTTTACCATTTTTGTTATTTCTATATTTTCTATATACTGTCCCTCAAAGTTTATGTCCATAGTTTGTTTAAAATACCTTTTCCAAGAGTTGATCTTCAGTATCGGTATAAAAAGCAAAACAGTTCAATATAATAATAGAGCGGTGTGGTAGATTAAACTGACAAAACAGTTGGGAGGGTTCACCACTGATGAGCCAAGCCCTCCCAGTATTTTTATCATTGCAGCACGAGCAGTGGAAGGTTTGTTTTGTTTAAAAGAGCCATACACATAATAAACAGTTCACATTTTTTTCTGACAGATAGCGCACTAATGCATCAAGTTAATTAAGTCTAAATGAACTATATTTGTTGTTTGAGGAAGGGCATTGCTCTTGAAGTATGTTTAGAAAATTATCTTCTTCTTCTTTCTTATCTCCACTCAATCATATTAAAATATCAAGCTTGTAAAGCTTGAGATTTTTGATGGTGTCTGCTGGGGATGAGTAGAGCTCATCAATGGATGAGTCAATACAGTCAATAATGTGCTTTGGGGTTGCAGGTTGACACTTAGTACATAGTGGGAAAACCTTGCAACCATTCTGGAAAGTCATTGTCCGTAGATGACCAGACTTAAGTCTGGAAATCAAAGACTGTTGTTCTCTTGGAAGGACAGTATTGATGCTTGTCCCTCCTGCTCTGTACCAGTCATGTGCAGGATTAGATTTCCATTCCTGCAGGCATTGGTGTTTTTTATTATTAGAATTATATTTACTTATAATTCTAATGTCCTCAATGCTTATATTCATCGTTTGTTTAAAATATCTTGTTCAAGAATTGATAATTATTGATTCTGATTATAATCAGTATTAGTATAAAAATAAAACAAAAAATACAATAAGAGCAGAATGGTAAATTAAACTGGTGAAACAGTTGGGAGGGTTCACCACTGATGAGCCAAGCCCTCCCAGTATTTTTATCATTGCAGCATGAGCAGTGGAAGGTTTGTTTTGCTTAAAAGAGTCATACGTGTCATAAACCGTTCACATCTTTTCTGACAGATAAATAAATAAACTATATTTGTTGTTTGAGGAAGGGCATTGCTCTTGAAGTATGTTTAGATTATTATTTTATTATCCCATATTGGATAATTATACAAGGTCATGGAGACTATATTATAAAATTACATATAATTCTAATGTCTTCAAAAACTTTGGTTCATAGTTTAAAATACCTTTTCCAAGAGTCTAGCTTCAGTATTGGTATGAAAGCAAAACAGCAAAATACAATATTAGAGCAGTATGGTAGATTAAACTGGCAAAACCGCTGGGAGAGTTTACCGCTGAAGAGACAGGCTCTTCCAGTATTTGTATCATTGCAGTAAGGGCAGTAGTGGAAGGTTTGTTTTGTTTAAAAGAGTCATTTGTGTCATAAATAGTTAAAATTTCTTATAACAAATAACATGCTTCCTGTTTATATAATGCTGTGTAACTGTAGCAAGGATATAGTTAGGCTATATATGTTAATTATTAAATATTATATACACCCATGTGGGGTCTAGTGGCTAGGATACCTGGCTCTCACCCAGGAGGCCCGGGTTCGATTCCCGGCGTGGGAATTTATATAGTGGACTAGCCGAATGACCCGGGCAATGCCCGGGATTTACCCGATTAAATGTTTTTATTCAAATACTATTTGTTACAATTATAAATTAGCACCGTGGATGTCACTTTTGTGAAACGTCCCGCTCCAAACTTTGTGTGTTTTTAAAATATAAAAATAAATATGTAAATTTCCACAACGATATTTGAAAATTATAATATTTTGATTTTCAAATACTATTCGTTACAATTATAAATTGGAGCCGTGGATGTCACTCTTGTGAAACGTCCCGCTCCAAACTTTGTGTCAGAGAAGCGATATTTTTATAAAGAGATGATCTGGCTTTGTGTCTTCTGCTCGAATAAATGTTTTTCTGTTAGAATTTTGTTCCTGCATCCTAAAAATGAACTGGCTTCACCCGTGGTCTCTGCTTTTTGGATTTTTTCTGGATATAATTTTGTATCTGATAATCAAATATGATACAGCAATATTGTCATAATCATTTTCTGACTAAAAAAAACTATTTTTGCCCAGAACCTGTCAAATGCTTATAAAAAAATGGCTATATTTGGGTATTTATTCCATTCACAAAAGCAAACAGTGACAGAATTGTTGATTGATTGTTGATTATGACTCTGATACTTGTATATTTTAATGTGTAACTGTCAAAGTAGCAAGGATATATTTAGGTTATATATGTTAATTATTGAATATTATTAACTCCACCTTTGCCGGTCCCAAACCCGGATTAAAAAGGAGGAGGGGGAGCAGTAACAAGTTCACTAAAAAACCTGGGTTCAGCTGGCCTGGCTGATAGTACCCTGTAAGGGCTCCTAATCCAGGGATACAGGATGAGCAGTGTTAGTACTCCATGTTAGGAGCGGCTGCACATGGCGTCTGTTCCTTATGTCAGAGGCGGCCATTTCTTTTGGAGCTAAGTCAGCCTGCCACTGAGTAGTGCTCCCAGTCTTTATGACAAAGGCAGATGCATTCTACTTCACCCAGTCATAATGTTTGTCAAACAAACACCATCACAACTTGATACCCTAATATGATTGAGTGGAGATAAGAAAGAAAAAGATTAAATATTAATTAATGTTTTTATAAAAATAAAAGGTAATGAAAACAAAATCCAAATAAATCAATAGTGTGTATGGATTTAGTCTTATTACCTTTTAATCTATAATCCAAATTGTATCTAATCATTTTATAAAAATGGTTTTATATATACAGTAGAACCTCTCTGTAAAGAACACCTAGTTGCAGAGACAAAGTGTTCTTTAAGGAGAGGTGTCTTCTTACTGGAGAGTTGCTAAATAGTAAAAAGGTAATTTTTCAAATGAAAACTGTCCTTTGTAGAGAGATATCCCTTAGAGTGAGCCCTCTCATGGAGGTTCTACTGAAAAGGTGAATAAAAATAAGCACAAGGTAATAAGACCAAATCCAAATAAATAAAAGTGTGTGATGTTTCGGTAACAACACTGTTACCATCTTCAGACAAAAGCACTCTATCTAGTAGCGATTCAGTACTTTTGTCTAAAGATGGTAACAGTGCTGTTACTGAAACATCACACACTATTTATTTATTTGGATTTGGTCTTATTACCATGTGTTTATAATCTATAATCCAAATTGTGCCTTATCGTGAATAAAAATAGTAACCAAATTTTTTTTTAAATGATAAATAAATGAAATTATGTGAAATAGTTTAAAAATGAAATTGTAATAGGATCAGATGAAAGCCTTTTTCCTAAAATTGTGTTTGTTAGTCATAAAACCTTTTTTAATAATGATCAAAAGGTAATAAGACCAAATCCAAATAAATAAGTAGTGTGTGACGTTTCAGTAACAGCGTTGTTACCATCTTCAGACAAAAGTACTGAATGAAATGTACTGAAGATGGTAACAATGCTGTTACCGAAACGTCACACACTATTTTTTATTTGGATTTGGTCTTATCACCTTGTGTTTATAATCTATAATCCAAATTGTGCCATATCTTTTTTAATGATAAACATACAAACAAATTTCTTTAATTCCATACCCCAAGGGATCATAAATTTCAGTTGAAGTTAAGAGTTGAATTATAGTGAGCCAAGATTATCAATTGATCATAACATTCAGTGCTAGTGTTTAAAGAGTATATACTGTATTGTTACACACAGAAATATATAAACGGTGGTAAGAGACTACCACTGGCACCACCATTGTCATCACTGAAACAAGAATCTCAACAAAAATATATTTATACATTATAAAAAGCAAAACATACATAAGACTAGATTTTTATCAAATATTTTTAAAACAATTTTATTATAAAATATAGAATCAAAAATAAATAAATAAGTGTTGATAGATAATATATCATATATATAAGAAAAAATGACAAACTATGGTCATAAAGAGACAGTAGATTGATATGACCTGAAAAATGATTAGTATTTTACTTTATTAGGGAAATAAGATATTTTTCTTTTTTTAATTAAAATATATAAAGGCGAATTAAAATTAAACATATGTCGAATTTATATAATTAAGGCAAAATATGGCTGTAACACTTCTTACTTCTGAAACCTACATTTAAATAACCAAGTTGTGATATCGATTTACCGTAGGCGTTAAACCTATGGGATCAATTTATTATGCTAATAAAAAAAGAACAAGAAAAACAGGATATAAAAATTAATATTTACATGAATTTAAAATTCATTTTTAAAGGAAAAACTAATAGGAATTCTAAGCTAAAATTAGTTTCCTATTTAGGCTGTAAATTAAAAACCAAGGAAATAAACAAATATTCATCTGGTCAAATATTAATAATACATTTTGAATATTTTAAAAATTGTATTTTTTATTTTAAAAAATATCTTGATTAAGATTTTACAAATTTAATAAACATATAAGCCGTATTGGTTAATATGAAAATAAGGATTTTATTAATGTTATTGTGAAAAATATATACAGTAGAATCTCCCTTTAGCGGACACCCGCTAGCGGATACATCTCCACAAAGGACAGTTTTCATTTGCAAAATTACCATTTATACAATTTAGCAACTCTCCGGTAAGAGGACACCTCTCCCTAAAGGACACTTTGGCTCTGCAATTAGGTGTCCTTTACAGGGAGGTTCTACTGTATATATATTTTATCATCTTACTCATTGATAGAACAATTTATCAGATAAATTTTATACACAAGTGAGGAGGCAAACATTATATTCAAAATCTGAAGTAAGAAAATATTGGTAGATTTTAGAAAATAACTGACTTTAGGAAATCTAAAAGCAACAGATGCGAGGCTTATTGTTCTGGGGGGGAATTAATGATGTTTGTAGCAGACACTAGTGGGCCTCTAAAACAAACTCAAGCCTTGTATGGAATCAGAGGTGATTTAATATGCGTTTATTTAAAAATATATGTTAAAAACTCTAACTAGAAATTTCATTATATTATAATTTTTGCAGGGAGATAGGCAGTAAACTGCGACGCTAATTACTGTAGTGATGTATGATGCTGAAACCGCGAGGGAACTAGTTAACTTGTAAGGCTGATAACTTGGGAGTCGCCTGGGTGACGCGTAAAGAAGAGTCTTTTTCTAACATATCCTCTACACCTGTTTTCCTCAAGAACGATGAGAAGAAAAAGTCTCCTAGATCTTCTTGAAAAAGTTAATTTGAGAGGCAATCGGAAATTTGTTTTTTTTTCGGCCAACTTGACAACCCATAATTCTGAAAATCTGTCAACTTGTATTGTCAATAGGTTCTAATAGGTTTACAAAATTTAAGATTTATAAGTGCTCTAGAAGTATATTAAAATTTGACTACAAGATTTGTAGACCAACAGACAAAGACGTAGAAGCAGGTTAAATAAAAGTTTTTAATAAAACACCTAGTCACTGTGAAAGACAATTTTTAATTCTAGAAGATTCAAAGCAACCCTTCAAAGAGGTAGAAAAACCACGTGCAGTACACACACGCACAAAAAAAAATGTGTATGGGAAATAAATTTTATTTATTCGCACACATACCTTGCAATATTATGAATATTTTTTCGATAATTTTGTTTTTAAATTGTATTATTTATAGCGCTCAATAAAAATCAATGGTTTATTTACAAATCTTTTTCGGTTCATGTTTTACAGAATTAGTTTTTATTTCCAACATTGTTCACTTTTTTTCGCTATTTTGTGATTTTAAGAAAACAACTTTTCCTTTTTAGTTAAAGTAATTATAATTATGTTACATTCTCATGAAGATAGAGGTTGCCTGGCCGGCATTCATAGTTCTTAGGTTTGGACACTTCGGCCAGTAAATCTTTTTTACTCTTTCGACAAAAACCTTTTTTCCTCGTTAGGAACAAATAAAAATTAAAGCATTTGGCAAGACGTTATAATTTTTATTATTGTATAATTATAATTTTAAACGCCTTGTCAAATGCTTTAATTTTTATTTGTTTCTGACAAGGACAAAAGATTTTTGTCGAAACATCGAGGGATTAAAAAAGATTTAATGTCCGAAGTCTCTCTTAATTATAAGAACTAAGTTACTTTTGTATGCTACAGAAATCAGTGTTAACCAAATAAATAGCAAAACTATGTTGTGTAAACAGAAGTTATAATGTAGCCATTTAAATTTTTAAATTGTAACATTATATATTTGATGTGCCCATACATTTATTCAAAATAATCTACTATAGTATCATTCATTTTATAATATCAATCCTTTTGTGCAACATTGTTATTGTTTATATCTTGATTACTAAATTTGGAAGTTTGAGAGGAGCCACGGATGCAAAGACTAAAGATCATCAGCTATGAGGAAGACAATGAAAAACATAATAACTTTAGAATTATAAAGCACAATTTGGATTATAGATTATAAACACAAGGTAATAAGACCAAATCCAAATAAATAAATAATGTGTGATGTTTCGGTAACAGCATTGTTACCATCTTCAGACAAAAGTACTGAATGTCTTTTCATCAGTATTAGATCAGTACTTTTGTCTGAAGATGGTAACAACGCTGTTACCGAAATGTCACACACTATTTATTTGGATTTGTCTTATTACCTTGTGTTTATAACTTTAAAAGTTGAATTATTTACTTAAAAAAAAAATTGCTTTGATTATGGAAACCCCCTAGGGAAACATGTACATGACACAAAGAAGGAGGAAATCAAGGTCGATGACTCTAAAAATTGTAATTGAGTGTAAAAATATATAATGCCATTGTCTAAAATATTGACATTTTGATGTTTTTTTTATTGCTTATCCCTAGTACACGTGGTACAGGCCATGATAATCATGGTGGATAGTTAGCGACTGCTTTTTTACTGTAAGCGCACCACATGTCTACACATGTGAAAGCAGTTCGACTTTGCACTTACAAATGTGCCAGAGCCCCGTTTGGTTACTTGCACTCGCTGGTGGGGTTGGGCTTTTGCAAGAATCGAGGGGCCATTGGAGCATTTAAAAAAATTTTTTTAAACAGAAAAAAGTGTCCAATGCGGGAATCGAACCCGGGTCGTAGTGGTCGAAAACCAAACGGTTTAACCAGCCTTCCACCGACCCCCCTCGTTTTGATGGTAAAATATGTAAAGGCTTTCTTTTTTATGCCCAATTTGACATATAAGAAACAAAGGGAGAATCCTAAAGTTGTGGCCAAACTGCATCCGATTGGCCGATGCACAAGGTGTAAACAAATACACAATTGAGCATTGTTATCAGGAGATACCTTTGATCTGCCAAATTTTTCATTATTGTCTACCATTTTTTAAATTGAAAAATGTAGAAACATATACACCATTATCTATTTATTTCAACTTAGATTGCTATGTCCCCTTAGGGACACTTGCACTTAAAAGGTAAACTAAACATTGAAATAAAAGAAAGAAAGATACAGTTAAACCTGTCTATAGCGCCCCCTCTTGGGACTCACCAAAATAGGGTGTTATAGAGAGGGGGTGCTATAGACAGGTCACTTTTAATGTAAATCGCATTGTACTGCGTATTTAAAATCGGTTGCTATAGAGAAGAAGACGCTATTTAGAGGGGGCGCTATAGACAGGTTTAACTGTATTTGAAATATGTACAAGAATTAGTATGCAAGTTAGTTAGATGAAAAGAGAAAACATATCATTACAATCTCTATTATATAGAGATTAATTTGGCGAAACCGCTGAGAGGGTTCACTACTGATGAGCCAAGCCCTCTCATTCAATAACTCATATCATTGCAGTAAGGTCTGTAGAGATAATATTTGATGATATTTAAAAGAAACGCATTGCCAGTAAATTTATTTGTGTAAAATTTTAACGATAGATGGCAATTGAATTTAATTTACAATTGATATACAGTAAAACCCCTCTATAGTGAACCCCAATGGGACAGAGCTTTTGGTTCACTATAGCCACGGTTCACTATAGCCACGGTTTGGCCATTTTTTTTTACTTTTCAAAATTTTTAGACCGTATAATTAAAGGACAGCCATTCACACAAGAAAAGGCTTCCTCTTAATAGTGGTCACTTTGTTTTAATTCCCTTAATTGACCAATTTCCTTACATTAATACTGAATAATAATAGAAATCCTTAGATGATAGGTTCTTCTTATCATTAACATACATGTACCTCTATGTCTAATTTAAAAATCAAGACAAATCCTAGGCAAAGTTTTATTAAATACGTATATATTCAAAGATATAAAATGATTTTAAAACATCATTATCACATTATATAATACATTGTTTACTTGGAAAAATGGTTCTAACACCTTGTTGCTTCAAAGCATTCTTCAAGCATTGCACCATTCAAATAAAGTTAGTGTTTTTCTTCCATTTCATTTTCCCACATATTCTTCTAGGTCTAGATTTCGTTTTTTTTAACTTGTCATGCAAAACATTGCTGACTTTAAAATCACCATAGTTAATGGCATAAAAATAGTTTTTGTTTCATCACGGGACCATTTATTTGGATTTTTTTTTTTTTAGCCCTAAAACGTACGATCGCGATCGCGGCAAATGTTGAGGTTGATTCCTCTTTGTAACAATTTTTAATAGCTTTATATTTTATCTTTTATAATAGAAAAGTAATATTTTATTATTTTAATATATTCTTAACATTTTGCCTGTGTTGTTTCACTTTGAAAAGTTCTGAAAATGGCCTTTTTTAAAAAGAAATAACGCTTTTGTTTTTAAAATGCCTTTATTTTCTTCTTTTTGGAAGCCATTTGTATTTTTATATTTCAAATTTAATGGATGCAAATATATTCTATTTAATAAAAAGTAATTTGTGTTAAAATTTATACAACATGCAGCAAAAATAAAGTGCAAAAATCAAAACAAACAATGCCGCTAAATTTATTGTTTTGAAATCGCGATTCGCGAGCTGAAAAATGTTCAAAATTTGGTTGTTTTAATTTTTTTTTTAAATTACAATTCTAAGTTCGTTATAAGCATAGTATTTTAAATAGATTTTATTATTTTGGGACCGAAAATAGGTTCGTTATAGGGGTAGTTCGTTATTCTAAAAATCGCAAAGTTCGTTATAACGATGGTATTTTCAATGGAATGGAATTGGGAATCGGCGTGGGTTCGTTATAAGGGAAGGTTCGTTATATCCAGGGTTCGTATTAGCAGGGTTTTACTGTATGTACAAAGGGTTTGTATGCAAATTTAGTTAAATGAAATCAAATTGTAAAGTATTGTGTGTAAAAATTCTCCTTAATCTAGAATTTTCTATTTAAAATATATGATTTATCAAACACAAGGTAACAAGACCAAATCCAAATTAATAAAAGTTTGTGACATTTTGGTAACAAATAGTCACAAACTTTTATTAATTTGGATTTGGTCTTGTTACCTTTTGCTTCTAATTGCTATAGGAATAAAGTGAGTCTTCTTTGAATACAAAAAAAATAAGACCTAATTTTAGGTAACAGCATTGTTACCATCATCAGACAAAAAAATAAATGTTCAAAAAAATTATTCTTTTGTCTGAAGATGGTACCAATGCTGTTACCGAAATGTCACACACTATTAAATTATTTGGGTTATGTCTTATTTTATTGTAGCTATAATCTATAATCCAAATTGTTCTTTATTATTTGAGTCTTCTTTTAAACACAAGGTAATAAGACTAAATCCAAATAAATAAATAGTGTGTGTCATTTTGGTAACAGCGTTGTTACCATCTTCAGACAAAAGTACTGAATGAGAAATTTTACCACAGCATGGTTTAAATAGCTTCTTCTTCTTCTTTCTTATCTCCACACTGGGTGAAGTAGACTGCGTCTGCCTTTGTCATTAAGACTGGGAACACTACTCAGTAGCAGGCCGACTTTCTCCAAAAGAAATGGCTGCCTATGACATGAGGAACAGACGCCATGTGCAGCCGCTCCTAACATGGAGTACAAACCCTGCTCATCCTGTATCCCTGGATTAGGAGCCCTTACAGGGTTCTATCAGCCGGGCCAGCTGAACCCTGGTTTTTTTAGTGAGCTTGTTACTGCTCTCCCTCCTCCTTTTTCATCCGGGCTTGGGACCGGCAAGGGCGGAGTTGTTTAAATAGCTACTGTTATCAAGTGTGTAAACAAGATAGCAGATAAGAAGAAGATAATTGTTTACACACTTGATAACAGTAACTATTTAAAACATGCTGTGGTAAAATTTCTCATTCAGTACTTTTGTCTGAAGATGGTAACAACGCTGTTACCGAAACGTCACACACTATTTATTTATTTGGATTTAGTCTTATTACCTTGTGTTTATAATCTATAATCCAATTGTGCCTTATCAATTGAGTCTTCTTTATTATCTCCATCATGATTGGGTGGAGTGGAATGCATCTGCCTTTGTCATTAAGACTGGGAGCACTACTCAGTGGCAGACCACTGACTTAATTCCGATATGAAATGGCCACCTCTGACATGAGGAACAGATGCCATGTACAGCCACTCCTAACATGGAGTACAGACTCATCCTGTATCCCTGAATACAGGGTACTACCAGCCGGGCCAGCTGAGTCCAGTTTTTTTTAGCAAGCTTAATAAGACCAAATCCAAATAAATATATAGTTTGTGACTATTTATTTATTTGGATTTGGTCTTATTACCTTGTGTTTATCCTTATATCTATAAAAATGAAATCCAAAATCTATGTTTGTTATCGCATTGCGCAAAATCTACAGAATAAATCATTATGAAATTTTGCATGTAGGTAGCTGAAGATTTCGTTTAACATATAGGCTATTCAAAAAACTAAAAAGGTTAATGTGCTTTTTTTAAAAATGTAAAACCAAAAAGCGATAGTTCCAGTTTTTTACTGCTTGGGCGCAGCAATCTGGCTGTTTCTTCTCGAGGACCATTTTCCTTAATTCACACTAATCATTAGATTTTTTAAAAAAATATTTAGATACCAAAGCCCAGTTTGGTTACTTGCACTCACTGGAGGGGTTGGAATTTTTCAAGAATCCGGGGCCATTGGGGCAATTTTTTTTTCAGAACAAAGTGCTCAAATCTGGATTCGATGAACCTGGGTCATGGTTTTTAAAAATAAACAGTTTAGACCACTCCTCCAAAACAGCACTCTATTCATTAGATGTGTTTGTGAAATTGATCATATATTTCAGATTCTTTTTACCAGCATTTTCAATTTTGATATTTGTAGTTTATCTCCATTGTGCTGAAATAAAAAATTAATTACTATAAGTTTTGAAACAGTTGGGGGCTCTATTCATTCATGAGTAAACCCCACTCGAACAATACCCGGGCGAAGCCGGGTCCAGTCGGCTAGTAATCTATAATCCAAGTTGTGCCTTATCATTTAGTGAGCTTGTTACTGCTCCTCCTTCTCCTCCTTTTTCATCCATGCTTGAGACCGGCAAAGGTAGAGTTTTATAGGTAAGGTGAATAAATTTGAAAAACAAAAAAAATTAATGAAGATCTTTTATAAAGAAGATTAAAAAAGAATGAAGATCTTTTAGAAAGAACTCTTTTGGATGATAAATATCACAGGAATCCTATCTCCTATTAATATACCAGATCTAATGGAGGTTGACATTGTGTTTGCCCCAGGATGGCTACCTGTGTAGTGCTGGGAGGTGGAATCTCCGGCCTGGCAAGTGCCTACTACCTTCTCAAGTTGGGAGGTTCTGCACTACGCAAGGTGATCTTCTTCTTTCTTACCTTCACTCAATCATATTAGAGTATCCAGCTTGTTGATGGTGTCTGCTGGGGATGAGTAGTAGAGTTCATCAATGGATGAGTCAATACATTCAATGATGTGATTTTTGACAATCATCTTGACTGGATAAAATGCATCTTCCTTTGTCATTAAGACTAGGAGCACTACTTAGTGGCAGGTCAACTTAGCTATGAAAAAATGGCCGCCTCTGACATGAGGAACAGATGCCATGTGCAGCCGCTCCTAACATGGAGTACAGACTCATCCTGTATCCCTGGATCAGGAGCCCTTACAGGGTACTATCAGCCGGGCCAGCTGAGCCCAGGTTTTTTAGCGAGCTGGTTACTGCTCCCCCTCCTCCTTTTTCATCCAGGCTTGGGACCGGCAGCTCAAGGTGATGATTCTCTTCAACAGGACATCAAGTGTTTAAATCTTCAGATAATGAAAAAAGGTATGTATTGATTGAATATTAAGATTTATTTGCCAATATTTCGGTTGGCTGAATGCCAACCTTTGTCAAGGCATTACACTTTGTATAAACAAACTCAGCGCTGTGCATAAAATCATTATACAGTAAAACCCCGCTATAACGAACCCTGGATATAACAAACCTTCCCTTATAATGAACCCACGCCGATTCCCAATTCCATTCCATTGAAAATACCATCGTTATAACGAACTTTGCGATTTTTAGAATACGAACTACCCCTACAACGAACCTATTTCGGGTCCCAAAATGATAAAATCTATTAAAAATACTATGCTTATAACGAACTTAGAATTGTAATTAAAAAAAAAAATTAAAAAACAAAATTTTGAGCATGTTTAAAGCTCGCGGATCGCGATTTCAAAACAATAAATTTAGCGGCATTGTTTGTATGATTTTTGCACTTTATTTTTGCTGCATGTTGTATAAATTTTTACGCATTATACTTTTTATTAATTAGAATATCTTTGCATCCATTAAATTTGAAATATAAAAAATGCAAATGGCTTCCAAAATGAAGAAAACAAAGGCATTTTAAAAACAAAAGCATTATTTCATAAAAAAAAAAAAAAGGCCATTTTCAGAACTTTTCAAAGTGAAACAACATAGGCAAAATGTTAAGAACATATTAAAATAAGAGAATATAACTTTTCTATTATAAAAGATAAAATATAAAGTTATTAAAAATTGTTACAAAGAGGAATCAACTTCAACTTTTGCCGCGATCGCGATCGTACGTTTTAGGGCTAAAAAAAAAAGTTCAAATAAACGGTCCCGTGATGAAACAAAAATTATTTTTATGCCATTAACTATGGTGATTTTAAAGTCAGCAATGTTTTGCATGGCAGGTTAAAAAAAAACGAAATATAGACCTAGAAGAATATGGGGAAACATGAAATGGAAGAAAAACATTAACTTTATTTGAATGGTGCAATGCTTGGAAGAATGCTTTGAAACAACAAGGTATTAGAGCCATTTTTTCAAGTAAAAATTTTATTATATAATCTGATAATGATGTTTTAAAATCATTTCATATCTTTGAATATATATTTAATAAAACTTTGCCTAGGATTTGTCTTGATTTTTAACTTAGACATAGAGGTACATGTATGTTAATCATAAGAAGAACCTATTATCTAATGATTTCTATTATTATTCAGTATTAATATAAGGAAATTAGTCAATTAAGGGAATTAAAATAAAGTGACCACTATTAAGAGGCAGCCTCTTCTTGTGTGTATGGCTGTTTTTTAATTATACGGTCTAAAATTTTTGAAAAGTAAAAAAAAATGGCCAAACCGTGGCTATAGTGAACCGTGGCTATAGTGAACCAAAAGCTCTGTCCCATTGGGGTTCACTATAGAGGGGTTTTACTGTATTACAATTTAAAAAATTGTAATGCCTTGACAAAGGTTGGCGTTAAACTAAGCAGAATATTGGCAAATAAATCTTTTTATTCAATCCAATATATGCCTTCTTATATCTCCATATATACAGTTATATATACAGTAGAACCTCCCTGTAAAGGAAATCTAATTACAGAGCCAAAGTGTCCTTTAGGGAGAGGTCTCCTCTTACTGGAGAGTAGCTAAATTTGTTAAAATGGTAATGGTAAAATTTATTCCCAGAACTTTAAAAAGTGGATTAATAACTATACACAGTAGATGGACTTGCCTTCATTGTCCGCCACTAGAGGGATCCTCCTCGTCACCGTCTTCTCCTTGCCGCATATGTCACCCGCCTCTCCTTGCCGCAGATCTCGATGTCACCAGACTGACGTTCCTTCACAGACTGTGATGTCCTCTGTCGTACAAACCTCCTCCAAGCCGACTGCTATCTCGGTTCCTTCCTTCACTACAGCACCAGCTGGACTGTTTATCTCCCGCCCCCTCTCCTGGAATCTGTCAATAAACACTTCCTTGTGGAGGGGCGCCCCTGCATACCTTCTTTTCTTGGCTTGCCCACATCTTCTTTGCTGCACCGCTTCAATATCTAAGGAGCTCTGTGTCACCAGGTGGTTCTAGTGGAGAAGTCCGCCAGGCTGGGAGGATGGCTCAGTTCCACCCAGTTCCCTGATGGCACGGTCTTCGAGCACGGACCTAAGAGTGTCCGACTGGTTGGCCCCGCCGGACTCAATACCCTCCAACTGGTATCTACAGTTTGTTTCACCATGTCCCATCTCTGTCCAGATTCACAGTTTTTTTTTTTTGCTTATCCCTAGTACACGTGGTACAGGCCATAGTAATCATGGTGGGGTAGAAGTTGGCGACTGCTTTTACTGTAAGTGCACCACATGTCTACACACGTGAAAAGCAGTTTGACTTTTGTACTTACAAATGTGCCAGAGCTCTGTTTAGTTACTTGCACTGGCTGGTGGAGTTGGACTTTTGCAAGAATCGGGGGCCATGGGAGCACTTTATTTATTTTTTTATTTAGAAAAAAGTGACCAATGCGGGAATCAAACCCGGGTTGTAGCGGTTGAAAACCAATGGTTTAGACCATCCTTCCACCGACCCCCAGATTCACAGTAGTAGCTGTATGGTGATATAACACACTTGTATGCAACCTCTCTCTGCTATCCACCTTTGCCATTCTCCAGATACTATTTGGTCTCTGCTATCCACCTTTGCCATCCTCCTGATATTATTTGGATTTGGTCTCTGCTATTCTGTTTCAATACCTGAACTTGAAGACAGGTTTCACTTCACAGGTTGTGTTGAGGGTTCAGGCAAGAATCCTCACACCACCTCGCGCCTGGCCGCGGGTGATGTGCTACTTATGTTCCGAGACTGGGTATAAATAAAATCGGTACCAAGGAAGCTCCGATGACTCAGAGTGGATTATTGACAAATCAACGGGCACAACACAACAGGTTGCAAATGTAGAATGACCTCCCCCTTTGTGCTGACCTTACTGGGGACCAACATATTCTATGTTGTTATAACCACTATTAAAATTTGGTACATTTGTAAGTGCAAAAGTCAACACATATCTCTTGCACATATCCACCTCCGCCAGTGAGTACAGCTAGCCAAATAAGCACTTATTGTTTCTACATGTGTAGAGTGCTTACAGTATTAAGACATAACAAACCTCCTTGACAATTGACATAATTTTATTGACATCTTGTCAATACATGCAAAGTGCACAGTTTTCACTATTTAAAAAAAAAGATAATTAGATATATGCATGATACTATGTACAATAAACATGACGCCTCTGCCACCGCTGCAGAGTTTGGTGGAGAATCACCAGCGGGTCTCTAGCGACACCATGTATTTCGCGATCGACGAAGAATACGTAGATCGTGTACTTCGCCGCTGAGGAGATGGTGATGGCGTGGTCCTCGAGACCAACTGGAAAGATCCAGGACTGCAGGTCCGGTCAATGATGGAGAAAACCTCTCGGATGACAGGGCGAACAACGCTGCAGGACCAGTAGCGGTGGGCCAACGATAGGTCGATGGAGCCGCAGGCGATGCAGACATGCTGACTCGACGCCAGGTGTTCCAGATGGGGCAGGTCCTGTCACATTGCGATGTCCGCCACATGGCCCCCGAAGGAGCAGTTACCTTGATGTACTTGGGATAATACAGAGACCAGATTGTAACTCTCTACTCTGGTGCAGGTGGATGACCTCTCCCTAGGGAATTCTGTGATAGGAGTTGCTCGGGGCTCTGCGGCTGTCAGTCGGAGATACATCCTCCACAAAGGCCAGCTGTGTCCACTTTCCACTGGACCCTTGGGGTTGATATGGCCCCTCCCACCTTTCTCCCGGCCCCTGGCCTGGTATTTCCTCTCCGAGCCTTTCCGTACGGCTCCGACCTCTACCTTGCCAGAGGATGAAAGCTTCTACAGTTTCTTCCATCGAAGGTTTGGCCCTGAGGTGACTTCCATTGTTGACTACCTCCAGAGTTAGAGAGTAAAGTCTCTACAACACTCTACATCTATACAGGGATCCAATTCCCAACTAACAAATATGTAATAGAAAAATATATCCACATCAACCAATTATTTATCTAATTCCTGTGGTTTCAATGACTTGCTGTGACTTTCCTAAGGGGAATTTTTTTTTTTTGCTTATCCCCAGTACACGTGGTACAGGCCATGATAATCATGGTGGGTAGAGGTTAATGACTGCTTTTACTGTAAGTGCACCACATGTCTACACATATGAAAAGCAGTTCGACTTAGACTCAACTCAGGGGAGAATGATTATTTTGAATCCTATTTTCTACTTATAATACGTTCATGATTTTCTAAAATACATGGAAAGCATCACATATCTGCATATATCGAGAAATAACTAACAAATAATCTTTAAAATGTATTGTTATACCAATTTACTCACATCTTGAAGACTGAAAATTAATACCAATGATAAGGTATAATTTGGGTTGTAGATTAGAAACACAAGATAATAAGATCAAATCCAAATAAATAAATACAACGCTGTTGTTGAAATGTCGCACACTATTTATTCATTTGGATTTGGTCTTAATACCTTGTGTTTCTAATTAGGACCAATGTTTGTTGATTGCTACATGGATCCTTAGATCTGCCTCCATTTTCTCGGCTCGAGACCAAAACCAGGCTTAAGAACACTTTGGAACAAAACATTGGAAGAAAGAGTCAACCAACAAACAACATGTCACTCCTGCCAGACAGCCAAATTTCAAAGGAACTCATTCATAGTTTACAAAGACACCAAAGCACTCAAGATTGTTCCTGGAGAGCTGGAATTTGGCAGAGATCCACACAATAGCATTATTAGAGAAATATATATACACCAGTAATTTATATACTGTTTGTTTGGGAAAGGCCGCTGCTTATCATAAAACAGATCTAGGAGCATGGACTCATGGAATTCTTGTAATCTTTACACAAGGGGATAAGAAACAACAACAACATATACTGTTTGTTTCATCATACCCAAACATTTCTATTTAATAGACTTTAATACACAAGGTAATAACAAATAGACACCAAAAAACATTTGGTGTGGAATTAATACCTACCCACATATTCTCACGCCCAGCAATAGCAGCAGCCTTGCAGAAAATTGACATGGACCCAGAACAGCAGCTTTACACACCCAAGATAGAGAACTTTGCGACTGCTGTAATAGAAATGCAAGGAGACATCTGAGACTCTTCATTGGATGCAACAACATTACAGTATACACACCCAAGATAAGAGAACATTGCGACTGCTGTGATAGAGATGTATGGAGACATCAGAAACTCCTTATTGGGAATGACAACAAGAACCAAAAAACATTCTGCTTATAACTTTGTAAAAAGTTTTATGGCGAGTTTTCATTTTGGATAAGCTGTCAAGGAGCTCTGTCCAAAAAATTAACATGCACAATTACATGCACAAGGTAATAACACCAAATCCAAATAAATAAATGCTGTTACCGAAATGTCACACTATTTATTTATTT
Organism: Cordylochernes scorpioides; assembly: GCA_030710605.1. Taxonomy (NCBI): domain Eukaryota; kingdom Metazoa; phylum Arthropoda; class Arachnida; order Pseudoscorpiones; family Chernetidae; genus Cordylochernes; species Cordylochernes scorpioides. The sequence goes on from CP092876.1 coordinate 57,837,440, forward strand.
GGATTTGGTCTTAATACCTTGTGTTTACCATTTTTACTATTTAGTAGCTCTCTGTTAAGAGAACATCTCTCCTAAAAGGAAACTTGGGCTCTGCAATTAGGTGTTGTCCTTTACAGGGAGGTTCTACTGTATATGCACCTCCTGTATTAAAAGTATATGTCATGGCTTGTAATATATCTTCAAAAAGAATTAAGAATACACCAAATATGTAATGCACCATGTATGTCCTAGGTAGCTGAGTATGTGTGTGACCCCATTTGCCGTGGGACAGTGGCTGGAGATGCCCGCAACATCAGTGTTAGATCCTACTTCCCTCAGTTCCCCACGCTGGAGAAAGAACACGGCTCGGTTATCAAAGGACTCTTCTTGGGCAAGAAGAAGAAAGGTAAATTGTCCTCCCCCACTTGAATGGAGTTGGAGAAACTCTGTATGGAATTTCTTTCTCACCGAATCAGTAAATTTGTGGTAGCAGCCAGTTGCACACTTTGGATTACACATTTACTCAGTGAAAAAATAGTACAAATGTGACATTGTACTGGGATAAGGTGCGTAAATTATGAAAAAAGGCATCTCCTTATTGTGCAACTGAAATTTGCTGATGGCTTGCGCCATCTATCGGAATAAATATCAACTATTCTGGTTGATTTTTAATTATTCCAGTATTGGCCAAATACCCATTCTTAATTAATCAAGAAAAGCTAACCATGGACACGTTTCGGCCTGTTGGCCCTTATCAGCGTGGTGCAAGCTTTTTACATTGTGTCGTGGTCTCACCCAATTCTGGCCTTAACTACCTGTTTCATGATTTTTCAGGATGCCTGAATGACCAGTTTTTTGGTCGTTGAGGTACAGCTTGCACCATGCTGGTGAGGGCCAACAGCCCGAAATACGTCCGTGGTTAGCTTTTCTTGATTAATCAAGAATGAGTATTTGGCCAATTCTGGGATAATTAAAAATCAACGAGAATAGTTGATATTTATTCCGATAGATGGCACAAGCCATCAGCAACTTTCAGTTGCACGATAAGGAGATGCCTTTTTTCAACATTTACTTAGGCCTATTTGTTCTTTAGATTTTAAAAGCAGTACAGTAGAACCTCTTCATGAAAAAACATTCCAGCTAAAGGATGCCTAACTCTATACAAAGAACAGTTAATATCACCAAAATTACCATTTTTACTGATTCACTGCTCCCCAGTAAGAGGATATCGCTTTCTAAAGGACAATTTGAATCTGAAAACTAGATGTTCTTTATGATAAAGCACAATATTGTGTTAAATGTCTTTTACAGAGAGGTTATACTGTATTTTAAATTGAGCCATATTTTTAAAAATTCCTAAAATTTATCAGTGTTAATTTAATTTATTCCAAGCTAGCATCCTAATAACATAATGACACACTTTAGAGCACTGAACCAAAATGTTACTTATCCTTTTATTAGTCTAAATTAGACAAAATCTTGGAGGTCGTGCTCATAAAAAAGTTCAAGAACTCTTATGCACAACTCCATATAGGTTATATGCCAGTTACGCTGGTTTTATCCAACATTTCCTCGAGGTCACCTACAGAGAGGTGTAACTTGGACTTTGACCTGGTATTAAATGGCCGCCTCTAACATGAGGAACAGACGCCTTGTGCAGCCGCTCCTAACATGGAGAACAGACGCTGCTGATTATCCTGTAACCCATGGATAGGAGACCTTACAGGGTGCTATCAGCCGGGCCAACTGAACCCTGGTTTTTTAATGAGCTTGTTACTGCTCCCACTCCTTCTTTTACATCCGGGCTTGGGATCGGCAATGGGGGAGTTTTTAACCAAAATGTGAAGTTCTCAAAGCACACAATGGGAACAGAGAGAGGGAAATGTAGAAAAATCAGTAAATTTCAGGTGAACCAGTTTAAGTCTGGTGTTTCAGCCTCTCAATCAGGTTTATCCCAGACAATCAATCTATTGCTCTAGTTTGGTGGTAAGACCTTGCCTTGGTCCATTCATGAGGGTTTTCATGGGGAGAATGAATATGTGGTGGTTTTTCCTCCTCTTGCCTTCCATATCTATATGACATTGACCCTATAATAAGATTATCCACTTTTAGAAGCTATTTCCAAGGATAAGTGAGAGTGACACCTCAAATTAAGAGTTGTGGTGTCATGATCAAAGAAAGCTGCACCCCTACACCCCATTCCATAAGATATGGAATTTGTGTAATATTTACACAAGGGGATAAGAAATAACAAAAACAAGATGGAGTTGAGACTTATCCTGGTTTCTGCTTAGCTAGCCTTAGTCGCTCTAGGGCATTCATTGACCACCATGTGGAAGCACCAGATAGGGAGTTACCCTTCCTAAGAGTTGGGGCCTTATTGTCAGTTATGTCACACACTTTCCAGTTATTTTTTATTATTATTATATATATTTTTTGCTTATCCCTAGTACACATGGTACAGGCCATGATAATCATGGTGGGTAGTTAGCGACTGCTTTTTACTGTAAGCGCACCACATGTCTACACTTGTGAAAGCAGTTCGACTTTGCACTTACAAATGTGCCAGAGCCCCGTTTGGTTACTTGCACTCGCTGGTGGGGTTGGACTTTTGCAAGAATCGGGGGGCCATTGGAGCATTTTTTTTTTTAAATAGAAAAAAGTGTCCAATGCGGGGATCGAACCCGGGTCGTAGTGGTCGTAAACCAAACTAACCCTACTATCAAACAAGATATAATAAAGGTAAAATTGCAGGGAAGAAAAATAACAAGATAGACCTATCTGTCTAGACTTACAACTACTATGAGAGCTCTGACATGATAGGCAAGTGTGGAAGATAAGCATCATTGAAAGTTTCAACCTACCCTCACTTTCATGGAATCATAAAATAGGCTAAATCCTCTAGCCTCAGAATAAAAAAAAGATTTAATTTTATTCAACTACTCAAACCAAAACCTAGATAACAATCTCTTGCCCCATATGTGTAGGATTCTATTCACATTATATGCTAATCTGTATAGAAATCTTCTATCACCATATTGAACCATGTAACATACACAGTAGAGCCTCCATGAGGACACCTCTCTATAAAAGACAGTTTTCATTTGCAAAATTACCATTTTTACTATTTAGTAACTCTCCGGTAAGAGGATGTGGTAGATGTTTTAAAGAAATAGCCTTAGCCTTTTTAAATCAAATTAATTATTTTTTATTTAAACACAACTGATAAATTAAAATGATGGCTAATATTTACATCTACCAGCAACGAACTATGTATCATATCACTTCTATATTTTTAGGTCACAGAGTTATCAAAAATATACAAATTATTATTCATTTTAAAATAAAACATCGTGAAGTATTATTATTTTACATATTCATTATTTAATAAAATTATAGTTTTTTTTAAACACTTTTAAAATATTACATATTTTATATATATATATATAAAATTATAAACATGTTTAAAATAGTCAAAATGAAGAGTATGACTACAAGGACACCTCTCCCTGAAGGACACTTTGTCTCTGCAATCAGGTATCCTTTACAGGGAGGTAGTTCTACTGTATAACCTTGTATTATGAACCTTTGTAGATAGTTTGAATAAGGCGTGGTGTGTAGTTTGCATAAAATGAATGGTGCATGTGGGAGAAATAAATTGTTGTTTTTGAAGGTATCAAACAATCAAGTATATATGAATTGAGAGCTAACATGGTGTGTGACTTCCAGGTACTTCAGTCCCGAAAAATACTGGACACAACACAGAACTTATGGCAAAAGCCAGACAAGAAGGTTGGACCATGTGGAACTTGAAATCCGGACTTCAGACCTTGCCGGATGCAATGGCTTCCCGGATTTCTAACTCCAGCTTGGTGGAGGTTGTCCCATCCACAACTGTCACACGAGTGGAGCTTGGACCTCAGCCTACGGTCTGTAACTACTGAAATCATGTTGTTGTTGTGTCTACATTGGAAAATGGGTGTCATGTTAGTCACCTTGGAACTAGAATTTGGTCAAATATTCCAAGGGTCCAGGGAGGACTGGTGTGGTCAGACTTCTCCCCCTAACTGAAATAATGTCTATAATATATTGTAGATTTATAGATATATCTTCTTCTTCTTTCTTATCTCCACTCAATCATATTAGGATATCAAGTTGTGACCTTTGATGGTGTCTGTTTGACAACCATCATGATTGCACCCAGTAGAATGCATTTGCCTTTGTCATTAAGACTGGGAGCACTACTCAGTGGCAGGCCATGTAGATGCCATGTGCAGCTGCTCCTAACATGGAGTACAAATGCTGCTCATCCTGTATCCCTGGAATAGGAGCACTTACAGGGTACTATCAGCCAGGCCAGCTGAACCCAGGTTTTTAATCAAGCTTGTTACTGCTCTCCCCCCCCCCCCCCCCCTCCTTTTTCATCTGTGCTTGGGACCGGCAAAGGCGGAGTTGATATATCTTATCATGCTCAGAACTGACAATAGAGGACCTATTTTCCAGGCCTATAACTACCATCGCAAAATTAGAGAGGAGTGGACTTCAGGAATTGGTTTAACCATGGAGATAAGCACCACCACCACCAGATTTAAGTGTCTCTTCTTTTTTAAAATCCTCACTTTGATTGACTGATCACTGTTACCTGACCTTAATCAGTCAATAAGCATTGAGTTGATTAACCAATCAGCCTGCAGTATTTCTTTAGCTCAGAAGTTGTATCAAATAATAAACTCTCTTCCATATTAAATTATAAAATGATGGGTTCGATTTTAGAGAGGTTTCTATTTTGATATAAGGTTTTCTTTAAAAAATCCTTTCTACCTTAGGGCTCTGACATTTGATCTCTTTATTCTACACAAGGTAATAAGACCAAATTCAAATAAATAAATAGTGGATGTTTCAGTAACAAGTTGGTTGTCAACTTGATACTCTAATATGATTGAGTGGAGATAAGAAAGAAGAAGAAGAATTCAAACATTAGTCTTGTATCTTTAGAAATCTGCAATCACTCTATGAGAATATTTGATTCTAACCTGCTAAATGCAATGATGAAGGCAATACAGTAGAATCTCCCTATAAAGGACACCTAATTGCAGAGCCCAAAGTGCCCTTATGGAGATGTGTCCTCTTACCGGAGAGTTGTTAAATAGTATAAACGATATAAACACAAGATAATAAGAACAAATCCAAATAAATAAATAGTGTGTGACGTTTCAATAACAGCGTTGTTACCTGTTACCGAAATGTCACAAACTATTTATTTGGATTTGGTCTTATTGTGCCTTATCAGTATAAATGATAATTTTGCAAATGAATACTGTCCTTTATAGAGAGGTGTTCTCTAGTGCGAGTGTCCTCTCACTGAGGTTCTACTGTATAAGGCTTTGGGAGAGGCTGCTGCTTTTCATAAAACAACTCGAGGAGCATGAACTCATGGAATTCTTGTAATCTTTACACAAGGGGATAAGAAACAACAACAACTGTATAAGGGATCCACCTTCCATTTCAAGTTGTCCATGATAAACCATGAAGAGGAAGACAACTGTGGATTGATGCAGGTGGAGCTGGAAGGAGGGAAGACCATCCAGGCTGACCACATCTTTTCCTGCCTGAAAGCCCCAGGTAGGACTATGATCTAGCCATGGTTCAATGTGTCACTTCAGCTACAGGGTGGCTGTCTCATAGTGCAGTCCAACATTGTTGTTTCTTATTCCCTTGTGTAGTCCAACCCACCAGCGAGTGCAAGTAACCAAATGGGGCTCTGGCAGATTTGTAAGTGCAAAGTCAAACTGCTTTTTACATGTGTAGACATGTCGTGCACTTACAGTAAAAGCAGTCACCTACTTCTACCCACCATGATTATCATGGCCTGTACAACATGTACTAGAGATAAGCAAGAAAAAAAAATTCCCTTATGTAAAGATTACATGATTTCATGCTCCTCGAGCTGTTTGATGATAAGCAGCGTCCTCTCCCTCTTTTTAGTACATCTATTACAAGCCAAAATGTGTTCTGGAGCTACAGGTGCCAAGTTACATTTTGGGCAAATAGGATAGTTGATGCAA
>CP092876.1:57848472-57866752 GCA_030710605.1 Cordylochernes scorpioides
CAAACTAGCACAGCTCTGGTATCATCAGCAGGTTGAAGTTCTATACTTGTTGTTGCTTGAAAACCCATTTATTGCTAAGAGAAACTTCTTAAACATCTCGAAAACCCACAATTTCTAACTTCAGATCCTTCCTGGATGGATGGAGTAGTTTTCTCCTTTTTCCTATTTGAATAACTCAATGGTGGTGGTTGTCTCTACACATTAATAACTTCAACTACACAAGTGCTATGTAATACTTTTAACATACACCAGCAACCATACCAATATGCAAATAGAGAAAAATATTTTACATTCACAATTGTGCAGCAGCCTTCGGAAGTGCCTCATCATCCCAATGGCCATGTTAGGCTTTCCTGATCATATCCTATGTGTCTTGAAATGTTGAAAACAGTCGCCAATCTAACAGTCATTATAGTGTGGGGGCCATTAAAGGGGACATTCTGGCTGTGTGTATGTGGTGGCCACAATAGAAGCTTGGAAAGGACATAAAGAAGGTTGTCAGCAAAGATGTTCTCACCTTGTGCAGACACACCATGTGGGAGGTGGGGCTGTCTTTGATCCCAAGGTAGTTGTGTGCAGCCTTCACGGCAATCTCCAGCATCTTGCTCTCCGGGACTCGGTCTACATATCCCAGGACTTCGGGGAACCAGTGGCCTCCCATCATACACTGCACAACCACAAGGTCTCTTTGGAACCCATTCCATCAATGTAGTCCTGTCAGACATCAGAGTCGGTAGTATCTCTCTCAGGGTAAATATTGGGTGGAAATATTTCATCTTGTGTGACTAGCCATGAAGTAGGGATACAAATTAGAGGAAACTCAAGCACAACCAAATTAGACACTAGATACCTACCCCTAGATACCCACAGCACCATAGATTGAGTGGGAAAGAACAAGTTTGCATCCAAGAGTTTTACAAATAGTTTTGCCACATACATGTATAATGGAGAAACACTTCAGAGCAAAGGGGCACTAAAGACAGATACACTCATAGACATAACTTAAGGAAGTTGTACCACTTAGCATGTAGTATATCAGAATTCAGACAATGACTATGAAAGATATTTGATACACAGTGAACTTTATTGATGACACACGAGATAACCAAGTGTGAACAAAATTGCCTTTGTCCCCTTAAAAAAAATAGATGACCAGCGACATCATAATATGAAACTTCCTTAAGTTTTGTCCATCAGTGTAGTTACAAAATCAATACACCACATGAAGAAACAACTGTACTAGAATTAATCCAAGTGTATCTAGGTAGACAATTTGTATTATATATATACAGTAGAACCTCCCTTTAGCGGACACCTCTCCACAAAGAACAGTTTTTATATGCAAAATTACCATTTTTACTATTTAGAAACTCTCAGGTAATAGGACACCTCTCCCTAAAGGACACTTTGGCTCTGCAATTAGGTGTCCTTTACAGGGAGGTTCTACTGTATATTTAAGACCAAATAAGTAAATTCTAAGCAATGTTGGATGTTCCAAGTAAATCTATAGCATGTTCCATTAGCATACAACTTACAGTGATCCGGGTCTTGTTCTGTTCTGCTCCGTTGTGCTGAGGGAAGCAGCAGGAGTCAAAGACAATTCCCAGGATGGAAGTTCCTTCACAGGAAGGGGCGAGGAAGCCAAACCCCTGACACAACACAGGATCTCAACAGGAACTTCTGGTGTACAAGGAGGGTTTAACAGACTCATTACTCCATTTGTTTGATTGATGGAGGGGCAGCATTTACTTTATGGACAACACAAAATGATTACTCCTGTTTTTTCAAATTGAAAATACAATTAAACCTGTCTATAGCGCTCCTTCTTGGGATTCACCAAAATAGGGTGCTATAGACGGGTCGCGCTATAAACGGGTCACTTTTAATGTAAATATCGCATTGTACTACGTATTTAAAATTGGGTGCTATAGAGAGGAAGGCGCTATTTAGAGGGGGCACTATAGACAAGTTTAGCTGTATAATCAATCAAAAACAAAATAAAAAGTGCTAAACACATAAACCTATTTATAATAAAGGGTTGGTGAGCAAGAGATATAAATCATTGATTTTAGAACAGCCATAATCCAGAATTGAATCCCACATTGAGCACCCTGTTCCATCCTGCGTCACCTCCACATCTGGCTATGTTCCACCAGAGACACAATCAGCTGACTGCAGGTACGGCTGATGCACTACATGTAGAAATGAACAAGGTCTTGTGGCTTCCCAGAGGCATCCTGGTGAGTTAAGTCACCGAGAATGGCCTCAGCTTTCTTAACAGTGCAAAGTCTCTAACAGCTTATTTTTTTTTAAAGAGAGAGGTTGTGTTTTTCGCTGGAAATATGGAGACAGTATCTTACTTTTTTAACAGGACCCTCTGCCTAAGTCCTGAATGCATTCCTTTTTATTCTGCGCAACAGATGGTGCAGCATTAAAGAGAGGAGTAGAATTCATTGGAGTATTTAGATGCGTTTCTGTTGATAGGACATCTGATGTAGGTAGGAATACGACTGTTAACATTTAGCTGGACATAGTGGGACAGCCTTGGGTGGCCCTACCAGGAGTTCAGAACTCCAGACATACTTCACCTGTCCTGCCCAGGGTTTCCCTGTCCCTGCAATTAGGTGTCCTTTACTGGGAGGTTCTCCTGTAGTACCTTCTTCTTCTCTCTTATCTCCACACTGTGTGAAGTAGAATGCGTCTGCCTTTGTCATTAAGACTGGGAGCACTACTCAGTGGCAGGCCGACTGTATGGTAATATGATATCAGTTGTTAGCACAGAGTATAACTGACCTGGACTGGCAAGACAGACCCAGCAAACTCCAGGATGACAGAAGCCACGTGGACACTCTGGATGGAGTCCAGATGGGACTTTATCTCAGGGATATCAGACAGCAGTCTGCCCAGGTCTGTCAACACAGCCAGTAGGTTAGACAACTTCTGTCCATTTACTAGAGGTTTATCACAAGTATTGTAGTATACTTAAATCTCTCTCTTATTATCCAACTATTGGACACCACACTGTAATAAATTGTTGTTGTTTCTTATCCCCTTGTGTAAAGATTACACAAATCCCATGAGTTCATGCTCCTCGAGCTGTTTTATGATAAGCAGCTGCCTCTCCCAAAAGTCCACTTTCCAAGTTTTGTCCATTAGTGTATTTAGCATAATTATTATCATCTGAAGTGGCTTTATGTTTTTTTTTTTCTTGTCCTTTAAGCTGAGAGAGAGAAGAGGTGTACCTGAATTTAAAAAATGTCCCATACACAATGATATTTCTAAATACCATTAAGTATAACTGATATTACATCAATTTGCCCAAAATGTAACTTGGAACCTGCAGCTCCAGAACACATTTTGCCTTGTATCATATGCACTAAACAGGATCTTTGGGAGAGGCTGCTGGTTATCATCAAACAGCTCAAGGAACATAAAATCATGGAATTGGTGTAATCTTTACACAAGGGAATTTTTTATGCTTATCCCTAGTACATGTGGTACAGGCCATGATAATTATGGTGGGTAGAAGTAGGCGACTGCTTTTACTGTAAGTGCACCACATGTCTACACATGTGAAAAGCAGTTCGAATTTGCACTTACAAGTGTGCCAGAGCTGTGTTTGGTTACTTGCACTTGCTGGTGGGGTTGGACTACACAAGGTGATAAGAAACAACAATGTTGGACTGCACTAGGAGACAGCCACCCTAGAGCTAAAGTGATACATCTAATCATGGCTAGATCATAGTCCTACCTGGGGCCTTCAGGCAGGAGAAGATGTGGTCAGCCTGGATGGTCTTCTCTTCTTATATCTCCACCTGCAACAATACACAGCTGTCTTCCTCCTCATGGTTTATCATGGACAACTTGAAATGGAAGGTGGTTCCCCTTATACAGAAGAATCTCTATGAGAGAACATTCGTAATAGAGGACACCTCTCTATAAAGGATAGTTTTACATTTGCAAAATTATCATTTATATTGATAAGGCACAATTTGGATTATATATTATAAAAACACAAGGTAATAAAACCAAATCCAAATAAATAATAGTGTGTGACATTTCGGTAACAGCATTGTTACCATCTTCATTCAGCACTTTTAAATACGCATTGGTATTTACCTAAATATTTGATTAAAAATGTTTTAAAATATCTAAGTGTTTAAAAAAACGCTCACTAAAAATTCAAGGCCTTTTAAAAATTAACCTCTGTTTTTAATTATTTAACAGAGTAAATAAGGATATTCATTGTTTTTATTTTAATATATTAATACCCACTAGCAGGCAAAATGAAGTTTTAACCCTTAACTAAACAGGTTGTGTAGATTCTGCCAATGCATAAATTTTATATAGGAAAAAATATATTTTTCGTTTATCTAGAGCTTCCAGCTTTCGTGTATTCTAATTTTACAATGATGTAAACATTTTCCATCCATCTTTTATAAATTTCAGTTTTGGGAGGGGGGTTAAATTTGCATGTGGGGGCGGATTCCGCCCGTCCAGAAGCGTGAGAATTTTTCGTGTCAGTGTGAGCTCGTGGCTCATACTTGAGTATCTATCTTCCGCTATTTTTAGCTTCTTTTTTATAAAAATAACACTTCTTTCTTTGGATAAGTAGAATTACCAATCAAGTCAACAGAGAGAACTATCCCTGCCAACCCAAAATATATATGTTTTAGAGATTAGTCGACCACACTTTGGAAGAAATATTCCAGCAGACAATTGATTCAATTCAGTAGAATTAGTTGATAAGTTGAAAGAACATGGCCTTACATATTTAGGAACGATGAGGAAGAACAAACCTTAGTTTCACCACAATTTCAACCGCACCCTAATACAGAATCATGAACCTCTATTTTTGGTTCCTCTGGAGCAACCACTTTAGTCTCCTATGTTCCAAAAAAGAAAAAAGAAAATCGGTAATCAGATTGATAAAAAAAAGGTAAAAAAGAAAGGAGTCATTTTATTGTTGATCTTGGGAAAGCATTGGCTGATGAACACCTGGCCACACATAATCTCAAATCTCTCCCACTGGAATTACAGACGACAATTCAAGAAGAATGATGGTTCAAGTAAACCAAGCGAATCTATGATGCCACAACAATCTGATACTCCAAAAAGGTGCTATAAATGTTGTTACCCAAACTTTGACTTTCATCATCATCGATGCTGACGTCACTACTATTACGTCACACTTCTACGCTTCAACCTTTATGTTTTGATTCTTTGCTCGCTTGTTTACAACAATTGTATTGGAACAAGTCGTTCCTTAAATAAATATATATTTGTTTATATCTAAAGGGATGTCCTCGTAACTACAACATATGTGAGTACAAAACAACTTGAAATCCTTAAAAAGAAATATCGTATTTTTGCTAAACCTATATCAATTTGGTAGCAGAGCGTGGTTTGGGCGCGCGAATTGGACTAACCGCCAATTGATCCATTTAAATCAAAAAGAAATTAAATAATTGGACTAACCGCCAATTGAGAAAGAAAAAGTTGAATGAAAATGGATACACATAACTTAGCAAAAATCGAACAGTTAACAGAAAACAACTATACAACGTGGTCCATGAAAATGGAAGCAATTCTAGATTCAAAAGATCTCTTCGAGGACGTAATTGTTAATGACGAGCCAGACTTTACAAATAATAAACTAGAATATGATATTTGGAAGAAAAAGAATCGGGAAGCATACAGCCTAATAATATTGTCACTTTCGGATGACTTAACAATTGTTGGCTTCCGTAGGCGTTTCTTACTGGGAAAAAGAAAGAGAGGATCCAATGAAATAATTTAGTAGCGTTTATTAAAACAAAATCATAATAGTGAACAACACATATAACAGAGAGTACCGTCGTCTTCCGGGTATTCCTTCTACTGGGGAGCTCGGATTCTATATTCTGTGCGTTTATAATCTGTTTATCTGTGGCTCTCTGGTCGGGATGGCGCCTACATTCGGCCATTCCTGGATTTCAATCGTCCTCGATTGAACCTTGCGTTGCAGGAACGTCGTGGGTTGCGTCGGGGGGTATCTTCTACTTCTGGCTCCTCGTCCGGACTTTCTTCTGTAGCTGAATCATCTTCTTCACTGTGCCAAGACTTCAGTTGACTGATATGGGCCGTTGTCGTGTAGAACCGTCCACTGGTTCTTTCGCTTAACTGAGTCACTCTATACGTGTCGCTTGGCAGAACCTCGGTAATTATCAAAGGTCCTCGATATTTGGGTTGTGCCTTGGTTGGTTCACCCGTCATTTTGGGTACATGCCTCATCACTACAATTTCTCCTACTTCGAATTGGATTGTACGGCACCTCTTCTTATCGTAGTATGTCTTCATAATTTCTTGTTTATTCTCAATTTGGGATCTCACACTCTCTTGAATTCTATCCGGCTCGGTCCATGGGTCCACGTCTTCGTCGGCTAATCTTCTAAGTATCCCATCGTGGAATCGAGGGGAATAGCCGTGGAGTGTTTCGAACGGTGTTTTATTCGTCGTCTTGTTCACCGCATTGTTCAGGTCTCGTTCTACCTCCTTGATCTTCAGGTCCCAATCCTTCCGTCGCGGATCCTCGATACTGGTTGCTATAGTGGACAATACTGTTCGGTTCACTCTTTCGACCATCCCGTTCCCTTGCGGATGTTTCGTAGAGTTCAGAGTATGATGTATTCCATTTCCTCGACAGAATTCTTCAAATTGCCTTGAGGTAAAACATGACCCTCTGTCGCTGATGATCTTGTCGGGTAGTCCGAAATCATTCACAAAACTTCTCATTACCTTCAGGACGTTCTGCGTCGATGTATTCCTTACAGGGCTTAATCGGACAAATCTTGTCAGATTATCGACAATCACTAAAAGTTCCTGGTTACCTTTTGTACTTCTCACGAAGGGGCCTACGTGGTCCATGTGTACGATGGAAAACGGTCTCTTGCCTGACTTAATGGGATGTAGGAAGCCTTGTTGTTTTCCACCGGGAACTTTGTTAAATAGACGCTCGAGACACATAGCCACATGGCGTCGAACGTACCTCTTCATTGAAGGAAACCAGTACAATTCCTTAATTTTGTTGACAGTCCTATCAGTCGCAAAATGTCCCATTAGATCATGGAATTTGACAACTAAGCTTTTCCTCATACTTTTGGGTATAATATACAAGGCTCGTTCCCCTTCTCCATTTTTTACCATGCGGAAAAGTCTGCCTCCTTTGTAGCTGTAGTCATTAATTCTATTTTGTTCTCCTACTGTCCTATCACACGGGTCCTTTCGAAAGATCTGGATCAGGTCTCTCAATTCAGGGTCGGAATGCTGAATCATCAAGATTTGTTCTTCCAGTGTGATTGTGAGGCACACTTCAAGGTTTTTATCCACGATTTCCTCCATCGTGTCTCTAGGGTCGTCGACTGGAGCTCTACTCATTCCGTCTACGTGGGCCATCTTCTCCCCTGGTTTATGTCGAATTTCGAAATCGTATTCCTGAATCAGATTGTACCATCGCGCTATCTGAGGATTTGTAGTCTTCTTCGCGTTCATGTAGACCAGTGCTTGGCAATCTGTAACCACTGTAAACTTGATTCCTACGAGGAACTGACGTAGTCGATCCAAGGTCCACACTATCGCCATCAGCTCCAATTTGCTTGAGTGGTACATCTTCTCGGCCTCTGTTGTCTTCTTGCTCACACAGTAGACCAAGCGCCATTTGCAGTCTTCGTCCATCTGTAGCACCATTCCTGCTAATCCCTCAGCACTCGCGTCGCAATGTACTTCTGTCTTGAGTTCAGGGTTGTAATGAGCTAGTACCGGATATTCGACCAGATCCTTTCGTAGTCCTCCAAATGACCTTCGCTGTTCTTCCTTCCATTCAAATTGTGAACCTTTCTTCGTAAGTCTGCTTAGCGGTTCTGCTTTCATCGCGAAGTCCTTTACAAATTGTCTGAAGAAGTTCGTCAGTCCCAGAAAGCGTCGTATGTCGTAGACATTCTTGGGTTCTGGAAATTCTTCTATCACCTTGATCTTTCTTGGGCCTGGCTTAAGTCCGCCTGTACTGATGACATACCCTAAGAACTCAACTTCCCTCCTTCCGAACTCACATTTGGAGGGTTTCAGTGTCAACTTCGCTGATCTTATTCTTTCGAGGACTTCCCTCAACCTTTCGATCATCTCTCGCCAATCCTTTGCCGGGATAATCACGTCGTCGAGATAGCAGAATGCCTTCTTGTTCAGCAGCGGACCTAGGACAGTGTGCATCAGTCTTTGGAATTCAGCTGGTGCGTTGGCGAGTCCAAAAATCATCCTTTCGAATTGACCTGTATCATCTGGGGTGATGAATGCTGTCTTTAATTTTGCCTTATCGGTCAGTGGTATCTGCAGATATCCATGCGCCAGATCCAGAGTGGTGAAGAATTTCGCATTCCTTAGGCCTTCCAGAAGGTCGTCTATCCTTGGTAATGGGAACTTGTCCTTAACTGTTTGAATGCTGAGTCTCCTATAATCTACCACCAGACGATGATCTCCAGTTTTCTTCCTCACAAGTAGGACGGGACTAGCGTAGGGTGATCTAGTTTCCAAGACTATTCCATTGTCCTTCCACTCTCTGACAATCTCCCTGATTGCTTCGCGTTCACTTGCAGTCGTCTTATACGGTCTCAGACAGACTGGCTTGCTTCCATCAACCTCCTTAATGTCCATCTTGGTGACATCGGTGCACCCTAATTCCTCCATGCCAAGAGCGAAACAGTCTCTATACTCGTTTACTACATCTAGGATTTCTTGTCTCTCTTTCGAAGTCAGAGAATGATTGACGTTGATGTCCTCAGGCAGTATGGGGCGCTTACGTTTCATTTGGTCTTGTCCTTCCCTCTTCTCTTCATTTTTAGTCTGAAACGAATCCTCTGCGACGTCCAGGTTAACAACAATATCATCAAGGTTCAGTAGTTCAACTCGCCCTACACATTGGTTCTTCCTTACTCTCAACTTGCCCTTGCCAGCTGAGATGATGGGTACGGTCGTCTTTCCGTCGACCACTTCCAATAGGGAATCGACACAGGCGTCATCTACTCCTGTGAACAATACATATCCGTCCTTTACCTCGTCTGTGATTGCACTTGTAATGGAGTCGCTCTCCAACTGAACAGTTTCGGTTGCTCTCAGTTCGATGTGACGCGACTTGATTTCTTCTTGCAGATTAGCAAACGGAAATTCGGATGAATAGCCAATATGCAAGTTTTTACCAATTCTGGCGAAGGATACGTAGGGCAGATCTGTCCATGTTCTTCCAATTAATAGGTCATAGGGTTGGGCATCATCGTTGACAATGAATACAGTGATTTCCCTTCCGACGATGCCATCAATCTCCAGGTCGACTGTCGTCTTCCCAACGGTCCTGGCAGCTGGTGCAGTCTGGTTACCGATGCCGTACAGACTAGTCGAGTCTGGTTCGATGTCGACGCTGATCCTCCTTGCGACCGATTCTCTCATTAGACAACTGCTGCTCCCGGTGTCTATCATTGCCTTCACGGTTTCCTTGTTGTCGATCTTGACATCCTTCAAATATACATCTGGCGGGACAGTCTCCAGTCCTTCGACTTCCAGGTTGGCTACTTTTAGTCCTTCTTTGGGTCTTGTGCAATTCCTTTCCTTGTGTCCCGTTTGACCGCATCCTCGGCATGTCAACGTAGTCCTGGGTGCTGGGCAGTCTCTGGCAATGTGTCCAAACTGATTGCAGTTGAAGCACTTCGGTTCTCCCTTGTCGTTTCTGATCGTACGGTTGACCATTCTCCTCAAGGTGTTAGGGTACGTTTCACTGATTTCGTTCCTTGCAGCGTCTTGACCCGAAACATTCGTTCCTTGTTTAGTCTCTTTAACTTCGCTTTGGTTGGGGAATCTCGCAGATTTCTGCTGAAACGACGGTGGTATGAGGTGTTTCGCATTCCAATGCGGAGGTCCCATCTCGGTGCGAACATTTTCGTACTCGTCCAGTTTATCCGCCAACTCATCTGGGTTGTTTAACTTGGTCCAATCGTCAATGAGATAATTACGCAGCACATTTGGAACTTTTTTCTTTAGCTGGTTAGTGACGGACAAATCCTTTAGGGCGTCGAAATTTTCCACGTTCATTCCTTCGATCCATTCGTTGAAATATCCTCGCAATTCGAAAGCGAAGTCTCTCCAGGAACCCTTTTGAGATCTCTCGTGCTTCTCGAATTTTTGTCTGAATTGTTCGGGGCTCAACTTGTACCGTTTTAGGAGCAACCTTTTCACGAACCTATAATCGCCGCTTTGTTCTTCTGTCTCCCGAGCGATTAATTGAGTCATTTCGTAAGGTAGCAATCCTAGGAGGCTGAACGCCCATTGGTCTTCATCCAATCCTAGTCGCTTTGCCTGTCTTTCGAAAAGAATTAGGTAAAAACTCAAATCATTTTCCTTCGACTCGTACTTGGGCATCAGTTTACGTATCTCGTAATGTGCGTCATTGCTGGTACTTCGAGACGTATCGTTGTTTCCGCGTGTAGTCTGGATGCGCAGCTTCTCAAGCTCGAATTCCATTACCATTTGTTCTTTTCGTTCCCGTTCGATTCGTTCCCGATCCTCGATTCGTTTCCGATCCTCGATTCGTTCCCGCTCCTCGATTCGTTCCCGATCCTCGATCAGAGTCTCCAACAGTTGCTTTGCGAATTCTTCTTCGTAAGATTGGCTATTCAAAATAAGGTGTTTTAAGTCGACGATCCTGCTCTCTGGCGGTACTACCTCGCCGAGTTCATACGCCAACTTGCTCAAATCGCATTTCCTTACTTTCGCTAAATAAGTCATGTTTTTCAAAAGGAAAAATAAACAAAGCAAAAAATTTTAAAATAAACAAATAAAACTGACTAAACCAGATACGTACTGTTTCAATTATTTCTTTAAACGAAATCAACTTTTCTTTAGTAATTTTGAGACAATACTTTTTTTTTCTTTTTACCGCGATACTTTGCGATAATACTTTTTATCGAGATGATTTTGCAATAATACTTTTACCGCGATACTTTGCGATAATACTTTTATCGAGATGACTTGCAATAATACTTTTACCGCGATACTTTGCGATAATACTTTTGTCGAGATGACTTGCAATAATACTTTTACCGCGATACTTTGCGATAATACTTTTGTCGAGATGACTTGCAATAATACTTTTACCGCGATACTTTGCGATAATACTTTTGTCGAGGTGACTTGTAATAATACTTTTACCGCGATACTTTGCGATAATACTTTTGTCGAGGTGACTTGTAATAATACTTTTAGGAATAGGTAATTAAATTTCGTAAATACCATGCAACTCCTCTTACGTTGATCGGTCACCGCGCCACGTCCTTCTCGTTTCCAAATTATTCCAGTGAATCTTCAATTTTCTTCAGGACTATCCCACTTCTGAATTTTTGTTGGCTTCCGTAGGCGTTTCTTACTGGGAAAAAGAAAGAGAGGATCCAATGAAATAATTTAGTAGCGTTTATTAAAACAAAATCATAATAGTGAACAACACATATAACAGAGAGTACCGTCGTCTTCCGGGTATTCCTTCTACTGGGGAGCTCGGATTCTATATTCTGTGCGTTTATAATCTGTTTATCTGTGGCTCTCTGGTCGGGATGGCGCCTTCACAATCATCTTTCGAGGCGATAAAAGGGCCAAAAGAATTTGGTACAACATAAAGAAAAGGTTTGAAGGATCTCTAGAAAATAAAAGGATAAACCTAATGTTGGATCTAGCCAGACTAAAATTGAACCCAAATGAAAATGTTAACATGTATATTGTACGAGCACAGAAACTGGCACAAGAGATCACCCAGCTAGGAAAGACTGTAACAGAAAGAGAACTTGTACGATACATTGTTGAAGGACTCACACCTAACTTTGACACGATCTCAGCAGCACTGTCAATAAACAGAGAAATCTCCTTACCAGACTTGAGACAAACTCTACTGGATTTCGAGAAGAAAAGACAGGACAGAAGCAAAAATCATGAAAATGATTTCAGATCATCAGGCAACCAATTCAAAGAAAAGTCATGGTTCATTTGCAAAAGAAAAGGACATTTCAAGAAAGACTGTTGGTTCAACCCTAACAACAAAGGAAATCAAAAGAATACAACAAACAAAAATAACATGGCCAGTACAAGGAACTACCATAAAGGACCAAAACAAAACAAAGACACGGGATCAGCAATCCAAGAACGAACGGAGGAACCATCCCAACGAAGACTCCACTTCAGAATACGCACTACATGTAATCACAAGGGAGGAATGCCCGACGACTCAGGACGTGTGGATAATTGATTCTGCGTGCACAAGCCACATGACTTCCCATGGTGAATGGATCGAGCACAAGAAAGAGGAGAGAAGAAGCATACAAGTGGCGGAAGAAGGGAGACACATCGAATCTGCCTCATCAGGATCAATCCAAGCTACTGTACAAGGTAAGGACAAACTTAACAACGCTGTAACCCTGCATAATGTCCTCCATGTACCACACCTGAAAGGAAATCTAATGTCCATTCCAAGCGTGGTAAGAAGAGGGAACTCTGTTCTTTTGAATTCTGAAGGAGCATACATATACACTTCTGATGATCTCTGTCAGATCTCGATTGAATCCTGTCGACTCTCTGTCGGAATCGATTGAATCCTGTCAACTCTCTGTTGTTACCGGTTAACTTACTGTGGGATTGGTGAATTGTGGTGAATCCTATGTTGGATTATGTTGAATTGATGATTGATGGCGCAGTTTTGGTCAAATAGTGGGCTTCCACAGGGGAAATAACGAGCACACCTGGATGGGATAGAACCTGGACTTCGCGAAAGGGAGAGAGTGATTGAGACTGGAGGAGGTACCTTGCCTTTCACATGATCGAGAGGATCTTTACCTTGGTTGGAGCCTAAGTTGAGCACACCTTGCTTCTAGCTTCTAACTTCAAGCCCGGTTTCCCTAACTACTTGTCCAAGATAATTGTCATTAACTATCTCGCCTTCTCATTGGTCGAGATCATTCTACGTGCCTGCTTCTGGTTCGCTATTAGTTGGTCATGCTTAACTGTGATTGGCTTAGTACCTCCATTGTCGCCATTATTGCAATCTTCCAGGAAGAAGAGGGTCTTTGAACTCTAGTTTTATGGGGGTCCTGGGCAGTGACCTTTACTTCCTGGATGATGCAATCCTGTTAATGGTTATTCCCTCTTTCGCGAAGCCTAACTTTTATTAAATCTTTTGACGATACATTGCATAGGTTGTGGTGGGGTTACATATTGCTATATACAAATTATCACATATATTAACTATATATTAATTAAATATTTTTTAAATATTGATTTAAATCATTATTTAGCGCTTATTTCATAAAGTTACATCGGTGGGTTGAATCTACCCAACCGTCCAGTGAAGGGTTAAATATAAGTTATTAAATTTAAAATTATTCACTATATATATACATTGAGAGGGCTAAAAGTTTTAGTTAGTTTTTTTTTGTGTTATCTATCTTCTATCTATATATATAAAAATGAATGTTTGTATGTTTGTTTGTCTGTGTCTTTGTTTGTATGACTCCTATACAAATTCGCAGTAGATCACTAATTCAAACCAAAATTTCCATACATAGGTAAAAAATAACGAGGATGACGATAGGCTATTTTAAAATATATATAAATCATTTATTAAAACTATATATTCAAATTATTCAACTTAGCTCACGAGCAGCGCCCTCTAAAACACTCAGGCGGGCGATGGCGGCGCGCGACGATTGGCTGCCGGCGCAGCACGTGACTTCCCTTCCCCCTGCCCCCCCCCCCCCCCCCCCCCCCCGCCGAGTAAATAAGATCTCCCGGCTGACGGCCGGAGCAGCGCCCTCTAGAACGCCTGACGATTTTGACGGCGCGGGGCGCTCCCAGTTGGACAGTTGTGCGGGGGCAGAGTGACCTCGCGGGTGCCCTCCAGGAACTACGTCCATCTTCCATATGTAATATACATTTAATCGTGTAAACCCGGGCGTTGCCCGGGTCATTCGTCTACAAATTCTCAGTAGTTCACTAATTCAAACCAAAATTTCCATACATAGGTAAAAGAATACTGGGAAGACGATAGGCTATTTTAAAATTTTTGCTTTTTAAAAATTTTGCTGTATCATGTTTGATTATCAGATACAAAATTATATCGGGAAAAATTCCAAAAAACAGAGACCACGGGTGAAACAGGGTACATTTAATAGGGTAAAACCCGGGCGTTGCCCAGGTCATTCGGCTAGTTATATATATAATACATTTAAACTCTCAAGGTGTGTGTGCCAAATACATTATTTAAATGAACATGTTCTTACTTAAATTGTTCTGTGTTTTTCTTTGATTTGAACATTAATTTAATTATTTAAAATAATATTTTTTTTTCAAAATTTTTATTAAATCAAACATATATTTTTTAAAATCTTAAATAAAGGGAAAATAATTCGGTCACCCTTTACAAATTTACTTTTACTATTTCAATTTGAAAGTAAAACTACTTACTAGGAACCTGGTTTATAAATATCTCTTTCTCTGTAATTTAAAAGTTTTATTAAACGTTTCAAGATGATTGATAACAATAAACATTTTAGAATTGATATTTAACTATGTTTTAAAAAAACGTGAACAAGGAGCAATCCAGATTACCAAGTATTTTAACAGTATCAATGGGTATAGTGTAGATTAACGCCATTACTGACTTTTGTCATTAAAAATACATTATATGAAAAGGCCTTTTCAGCCACAATCTTTGCAAGATAAGAAAATAAATATGTATTTTTTCTATATTTATAAAGTTCACGCTAAGTATACTAATTAAAAATAATATGAATACATTTTTTTTTTTTGTAATATAGAAAAATATTCTCTCAAAGAAGACTTGTTATAGAGCCCTAATAAATTTAATTGTATAAAATATTCAAAATCAAATCTAACACAATATTTAAGTGAGAGAAATGAATAAAATCATTGATTACCCACTATTTTGACTTCCAATGAAATTGAATGTCCGTCACAAATATTTACATTTTTGAATATTTTGAATGAAAGGAAAATGTTTTTCTAAAATAATTATCACACTAATGTGACAACAGTTTGTTTTTTCCCATTGTTACCATCTTATTGTGTGACCTAGCTTTTAAGACCTCCCAACATTGTTTCTTCCTTTGTAAATATGTTTTAGAAGTCTTCATATGTGAGAGTAAAACTTGAACTCTCCTGCCACTGAATATTGTTGATGAGAATATATATATGAAAGATATCAAGAAATCAAAAATATGATACAGTAGAACAAACTCCATGAGAGGACACTCACACTAGAGGACACCTCTCTACAAAGGACAGTTTTCATTTGCAAAAATACCATTTTTACAATTTAGCAACTCTCCAGTAAAAGGACATCTTTCCCTAATAGACACTTTGGCTTAGATGTCTTTTACATGGAGGTTCTACTGTATTATAAAAAGATCTGTTTTAGGTGAAAACATCCGGGGATGTTTACAAGGGAATATTTTATGTCTGTAACAGATACTATCACTCTTATGGTAACATTGTGTGTGACTTTAAATTTGTAGCATTTACTGGTGGCAATGTGTTAAAATATATTTTCTCTACAGACCTCACTGCAATGATGAGAGAGGGTAACCACTGATGCCTGCTCATTCAATCACTTTTATCATTTCAGTAAGGTCAGTAGAGAAAATATATTCGATGCAATTTGAAAATAATCATATTGCCAGTAATGATAAGGAACAATTTGGATTATAGATTATAAACACAAGGTAATAAGACCAAATCCAAATTGAACACACCTCGTATGTGCTGTAATATGTGTGAACATTGTAGTCCTGTCCTTATAGGGTGGTCATCCAACACCCTTATATGTGCTGTAATGTTTGTGAACATTGTAGTCCTGTCCTTATAGGGTGGTCATCCAACACCCTTATATGTGCTGTAATATGTGTGAACATTGTAGTCCTGTCCTTATAGGGTGGTCATCCAACACCCTTATATGTGCTGTAATGTTTGTGAACATTGTAGTCCTGTCCTTATAGGGTGGTCATCCAACACCCTTATATGTGCTGTAATGTGTGTGAACATTGTAGTCCTGTCCTTATAGGGTGGTCATCCAACACCCTTATATGTGCTGTAATGTGTGTGAACATTGTAGTCCTGTCCTTATAGGGTGGTCATCCAACACCCTTATATGTGCTGTAATGTGTAGTGAACATTGTAGTCCTGTCCTTATAGGGTGGTCATCCAACACCCTTATATGTGCTGTAATATGTGTGAACATTGTAGTCCTGTCCTTATAGGGTGGTCATCCAACACCCTTATATGTGCTGTAATATTTGTGCACATTGTAGTCCTGTCCTTATAGGGTGGTCATCCAACACCCTTATATGTGCTGTAATTGTGTGTGAACATTGTAGTCCTGTCCTTATAGGGTGGTCATCCAACACCCTTATATGTGCTGTAATATGTGTGAACATTGTAGTCCTGTCCTTATAGGGTGGTCATCCAACACCCTTATATGTGCTGTAATATTTGTGCACATTGTAGTCCTGTCCTTATAGGGTGGTCATCTAACACCCTTATATGTGCTGTAATGTGTGTGAACATTGTAGTCCTGTCCTTATAGGGTGGTCATCAACACCCTTATATGTGCTGTAATGTTTGTGAACATTGTAGTCCTGTCCCTTATAGGGTGGTCATCCAACACCATTATATGTGCTGTAATATGTGTCAATATTGTAGTCCTGTCCTTATAGGGTGGTCATCCAACACCCTTATATGTGCTGTAATGTGTGTGAATATTGTAGTCCTGTCTTATAGGGTGGTCATCCAACACCCTTATATGTGCTGTAATGTGTGTGAATATTGTAGTCCTGTCCTTATAGGGTGGTCATCCAACACCCTTATATGTGCTGTAATATGTGTGAACATTGTAGTCGTGTCCTTATAGGGTGGTCATCCAACACCCTTATATGTGCTGTAATGTGTGTGAACATTGTAGTCCTGTCCTTATAGGGTGGTCATCCAACACCCTTATATGTGCTGTAATGTGTGTGAACATTGTAGTCCTGTCCTTATAGGGTGGTCATCCAACACCCTTATATGTGCTGTAATGTGTGTGAACATTGTAGTCCTGTCCTATAGGGTGGTCATCCAAACACCCTTATATGTGCTGTAATGTGTGAACATTGTAGTCCTGTCCTTATGGGTGGTCATCCAACACCCTTATATGTGCTGTAATATGTGTACATTGTAGTCCTGTCCTTATAGGGTGGTCATCCAACACCCTTATATGTGCTGTAATGTGTGAACATTGTAGTCCTGTCCTTATAGGTGGTCATCCAACACCCTTATATGTGCTGTAATGTGTGTGAACATTGTAGTCCTGTCCTTATAGGGTGGTCATCCAACACCCTTATATGTGCTGTAAATGTGTGAACATTGTAGTCCTGTCCTTATAGGGTGGTCATCCAACACCCTTATGTGCTGTAATGTTTGTGAACATTGTAGTCCTGTCCTTATAGGGTGGTCATCCAACACCCTTATATGTGCTGTAATGTGTGTGAACATTGTAGTCCTGTCCTTATAGGGTGGTCATCCAACACCCTTATATGTGCTGTAAGTATGTGTGAACATTGTAGTCCTGTCCTTATAGGGTGGTCATCCAACACCCTTATATGTGCTGTAATGT
Source organism: Cordylochernes scorpioides (assembly GCA_030710605.1). Classification (NCBI taxonomy): domain Eukaryota; kingdom Metazoa; phylum Arthropoda; class Arachnida; order Pseudoscorpiones; family Chernetidae; genus Cordylochernes; species Cordylochernes scorpioides. The sequence goes on from CP092876.1 coordinate 57,866,198, forward strand.
GTGTGAACATTGTAGTCCTGTCCTTATAGGGTGGTCATCCGACACCCTTATATGTGCTGTAATGTGTGTGAACATTGTAGTCCTGTCCTTATAGGGTGGTCATCCGACACCCTTATATGTGCGTAATGTATTGTGAACATTGTAGTCCTGTCCTTATAGGGTGGTCATCCAACACCCTATATGTTCTGTAATGTGTAACTTGTAGTCCTGTCCTTATAGGGTGGTCATCCAACACCCTTATATTGTGCTGTAATGTGTGTGAACATTGTAGTCCTGTCCTTATAGGGTGGTCATCCGACACCCTTATATGTGCTGTAATGTGTTTGAACATTGTAGTCCTGTCCTTATAGGGTGGTCATCCGACACCCTTATATGTGCTGTAATTTGTTGTGAACATTGTAGTCCTGTCCTTATAGGGTGGTCATCAACACCCTTATATGTGCTGTAATGTGTGTGAAACATTGTAGTCCTGTCCTTATAGGGTGGTCATCCGACACCCTTAATGTGCTGTAATGTTTGTGAACATTGTCGGTCCTGTCCTTATAGGGTGGTCAT
>CP092876.1:57866852-57923064 GCA_030710605.1 Cordylochernes scorpioides
CTTCGACCTAAATAAAAGCTCCCTCCCTCCTAACTGAATAATCGCACCTCGCCCTCCTAACTAAATAATCGCCCTCTCCTTTCTAACTGAATAATCGCTCCCCTCCTTCCTAACTAAGAAATAGCCCCCTCACTCATACCTAAATAATCGTCTCTTCCCTTCTATCTAAATAATCGCCTCCCTCCCTCCTAAATAAATAATCGCCCCCTCCTTACTAACTGAATAATCGCTCCTGTCCTTCCTAATTAAATAATAGCCCCCCCTCCCTCCTAACTAACTAATCGCCCCCTCCCTCCTATCTAAATAATCATCCCCATCTCCTAACTAAATATTCGCCCTCCTTCCTCCTAACAGAATATTCGCGCCATCACTTCTATTTAAATATTGACCCCCTCACTCTTAACTAAATATTCGCCACCTATCTTCTAACTAAATAATCGCCCCCTCACTCCTAACTAAATATTCGCCCCCTCCCTTCTATCTAAATAATGGCCCACCTCCCTTCTATCTAAATAATGGCCCCCCTCCCTTCTATATAAATAATGCCCCCCCCCCTCCTAACTGAATAATCGCCCCCTCCCTCCTAACTAAATAATGGCCCCCCTCCCTTCTAACTAAATAATCGCCCCCTACACTTCTATCTAAAAAATCGCCCCCTCCCTCCTAACTAAATAATCGCCCCCCTTTCTTCTATCTAAATATTCGACCCCCTCCCTCCTAACTGAATAATCGCCCCCCTCCCTCCTAACTAAATAATCGCCCCTCCCTTCTATCTAAATAATCGTCCCCCTCCCTCCTAACTAAATAATCGCACCCTCCTTCCTATCTAAATAATCGTCCCCCTCCCTCCTAACTAAATATTCGCCCTCCTTCCTTCTAACTGAATTTTCGCCCCATCACTCCTATTTAAATAATGAACCCCTCACTTCTAACTAAATATTCGCCCCCTCACTCCTAACTAAATAATCGCCCCCTCACTCCTAACTAAATAATCGCCCCCTCCCTTCTATCTAAATAATGGCTCACCTCCCTTCTATCTAAATAATGGCCCCTCTCCCTTCCATTCAAATAATGGCCCCCTTCCTCCTAACTGATTAATCGCCCCCCTCCTAACTAAATAATGGCCCCCCTCCCACCTAACTAAATAATCGCCCACCCCACTCCTATCTGAAAATCGCCCCCTCACTCTTAACTGAATATTCGCTGCTCCTCTCCTAACTAAATAATCGCCCATTTCCTTCTACCTAAATAATACCCCCCCTTCCTCCTAACTGAATAATCGCCCCCCTCCCTCCTAACCAAATATTTCGCCCCCCTTCCTCCTAACTGAATAATCGCTTCCTCTTTCCTAACTAAATAATCGCCCCTCTCCCTCCTATCTAAATAATCTTCCCCTCCCTCCTATCTAAATATTCGCACCTTCCTCCTAACTGAATAATCGCCCCTCCCTCCTAAATAAATAATCGCCCTCATCCCTCCTAACTAAATAATCGCCCCCCCTCCCTCAAATCTAAATATTCGACCCCCTCCCTCCTAACTGAATTATCGCCCCCCCTACCTCTTAACTAAATATTCGTCCCCCTCCCTTCTATCTAAATAATTGGCCACCTCCCTTCTATTTGAATAAAGGACCCCTCCCTCCTAACTGAATAATCGCCACCTCCCTTTTAACTAAATAATGGCCCCCTCCCTCCTAACTAAATATTCGCCCCCGTCACTCCTAACTAAATACTCGCCCCCTCCCTCCTAACTAAAAAATCGCTCCTCTTCTTTCTATCTATATATTCGACCCCCTCACTCCTAACTGAATATTCGTCCCCTCCTCTCCTAACTAAATAATCGCCCCCTCTCTTCTACCTAAATAATAGCCTCATCCCTCCTAACTGAATAATCGCCCCCTACCTTCTATCTAAATAATCGCCCCCCTCCTATCTAACTAAATAATCGCCCCCTCCCTCCTATCAAAATAATCGTCCTCTCTGTACTATCTAAATAATCGCCCCCTCCCTCCTAACTAAATAATCGCCCCCCTCCCTCATAACTGAATAATCGCCCCCCTCCCCTTAATGAATAATCGCTCCCTCACTCCTAACTAAATAATCGCCCCTCTGCCTCCTAACTGAATAACCACCCCCTCCCTTTCAAATAAATAATTGCCCCCCTCACTCCTAACTAAATAATCGCCCCTCCCCCCTAACTAAATAATCGCCGCCCTCCCTTCTATCTAAATAATCTTCACTCCCTCCTATCTAAATAATCGCACCCTCCCTCCTAACTGAATAATCGCCCCCTCTATTATAACTGAATAATCGCCCCCTCCTTCCTAAATAAATAATCGCCCCCATCCGTCCTAACTAAATAATCGCCCCCCTCCCTTAAATCTAAATATTCGACCCCCTCCCTCCGAATTGAATAATCGCCCCCCCTCCCTCCTAACTAAATAATCGCCCCCCTCCCTTCTATCTAAATAATGGCCCACCTCCCTTCTATCTAAATAATGCCCCCCTCACCTCTATCTAAATAAAGGCCCCCCCTCCCTCCTAAGTAAATATTCGCCCTCCTTCCTCCTAACTGAATATTCGCCCCATCACTCCTATTTAAATAATGAACCCCTCACTCCTAACTAAATATTCGCCCCCTCACTCCTAACTAAATAATCGCCCCCTAACTCCTAACTAAATAATCGCCCCTCCCTTCTATCTAAATAATGGCTCACCTCCCTTCTATCTAAATAATGGCCCCCTCTCCCTTCTATCTAAATAATGGCCCCCCTTCCTCCTAACTGATTAATCGCCCTCCCCCCTCCTAACTAAATAATGGCCCCCCTCCCACCTAACTAAATAATCGCCCACCTCACTCCTATCTAAAAATCGCCCCCTCACTCCTAACTGAATATTCGCCCCTCCTCTCCTAACTAAATAATCGCCCCCTTCCTTCTACCCAAATAATACCCCCCTCCCTCCTAAATGAATAATCGCCCCCCTCCCTTCTAACCAAATATTTCGCGTCCCTCCCTCCTAACTGAATAATCGCTTCCTCTTTCCTAACTAAATAATCGCCCCCTCCCTCTTATCTAAATAATCTTCCCCTCCCTCCTATCTAAATATTCGCACCTTCCTCCTAACTGAATAATCGCCCCTCCCTCCTAAATAAATAATCGCCCTCATCCCTCCTAACTAAATAATCGCCCCCCTCCCTCAAATCTAAATATTCGACCCCCTCCCCCTTAACTAAATAATCGCCGCCCTCCCTTCTATCTAAATAATCTTCACTCCCACCTATCTAAATAATCGCACCCTCCCTCCGAACTGAATAATCGCCCCCTCTATTATAACTGAATAATCGCCCCCTCCTTCCTAAATAAATAATCGCCCCCATCCCTCCTAACTAAATAATCGCCCCCCTCCCTTAAATCTAAATATTCGACCCCCTCTCTCCGAATTGAATAATCGCCCCATTCCCTCCTAACTAAATAATCGCCCCCCTCCCTTCTATCTAAATAATGGCCCACCTTTCCTGCTATCTAAATAATGCCCCCCTCACCTCTATCTAAATAAAGGCCCCCCTCCCTCCTAACTGAATATTCGCCCTCCTTCCTCCTAACTGAATATTCGCCCCATCACTCCTATTTGAATAATGAACCCCTCACTCCTAACTAAATATTCGCCCCCTCACTCCTAACTGAATAATCGCCCCCTCACTCCTAACTAAATAATCGCCCCTTCCATTCTATCTAAATAATGGCTCACCTCCCTTCTATCTAAATAATGGCCCCCTCTCCCTTCTATCTAAATAATGGCCCCCCTTCCTCCTAACTGATTAATCGCCCCCCCCCCTCCTAACTAAATAATGGCCCCCCTCCCACCTAACTAAATAATCGCCCACCTCACTCCTATCTAAAAATCGCCCCCTCACTCCTAACTGAATATTCGCCCCTCCTCTCCTAACTAAATAATCGTCCCCTTCCTTCTACACAAATAATACCCCCTCCCTCCTAACTGAATAATCGCCCCCCTCCCTTCTAACCAAATATTTCGCGCCCCTCCCTCCTAACTGAATAATCGCTTCCTCTTTCCTAACTAAATAATCGCCCCCCTCCCTCCAATCTAAATAATCTTCCCCTCCCTCCTATCTAAATATTCGCACCTTCCTCCTAACTGAATAATCGCCCCTCCATCCTAATTAAATAATCGCCCTCATCCCTCCTAACTAAATAATCGCCCCCTCCCTCAAATCTAAATATTCGACCCCCTCCCTCCTAACTGAATTATCGCCCCCTACCTGCTAACTAAATAATCGCCCCCCTCCCTTCTATCTAAATAATGGCCCACCTCCCTTCTATTTAAATAAAGGCCCCCCTCCCTCCTAACTGAATAATCGCCCCCTCCCTTTTAACTAAATAATGGCCCCCTCCCTCCTAACTAAATATTCGCCCCCGTCACTCCTAACTAAATACTCGCCCCCTCCCTCTTAACTAAAAAAATCGCCCCTCTTCCTTCTATCTAAATATTCGACCCCCTCACTCCTAACTGAATATTCGCCCCCTCCTCTCCTAACTAAATAATCGCCCCCTCTCTTCTACCTAAATAATAGCTCATCCCTCCTAACTGAATAATCGCCCCCTCTATTATAACTGAATAATCGCCCCCTCCTACCTAAATAAATAATCGCCCCCATCCCTCCTAACTAAATAATCGCCCCCCTCCCTTAAATCTAAATATTCGACCCCCTCCCTCCGAATTGAATAATCGCCCCCCTCCCTCCTAACTAAATAATCGCCCCCTCCCGTCTATCTAAATAATGCCCCCCTCACCTCTATCTAAATAAAGGCCCTCCTAACTAAATATTCGCCCCCTCACTCCTAACTAAATAATCGCCCCCTCACTCCTAACTAAATAATCGCCCCCTCCCTTCTATCTAAATATTCGCACCTTCCTCTTAACTGAATAATCGCCCCCTCCCTCCTAAATAAATAATCGCCCTCATCCCTCCTAACTAAATAATCGCCCCCCTCCCTCAAATCTAAATATTCGACCCCCTCCCTCCTAACTGAATTATCGCCCCCCCTACCTGCTAACTAAATAATCGCCCCCCTCCCTTCTATCTAAATAATGGCCCACCTCCCTTCTATAAAAATAAAGGCCCCCCTCCCTCCTAACTGAATAATCGCCCCCTCCCTTTTAACTAAATAATTGCCCCCTCCCTCCTAACTAAATATTCGCCCCCGTCACTCCTAACTAAATACTCGCCCCCTCCCTCTTAACTAAAAAATCGCCCCACTTCCTTCTATCTAAATATTCGACCCCCTCACTCCTAACTGAATATTCGCCCCCTCCTCTCCTAACTAAATAATCGCCCTCTCTCTTCTACCTAAATAATAGCCTCATCCCTCCTAACTGAATAATCGCCCCCTCCCTCCAACTAAAAATCGCCCTCCCTCCCTCCTATCTAAATAATCGCTCCCCCTCCTAACTAAATAATCGCCCCCTCCCTTCTAAATAAATGATCGCCCCCCTCCCTCCTAACTGAATAATCGCCCTCCTCCCTTCTATCTAATTAATCGCCCCATTCTCTTCTATATAAATAATGGCCCCCTCCCTCCTAACTTAATAATCTCCCCTTTTCTCCTATTTAAATCATCGCCTTCCTCACTCTTAACTGAATAAGGGCCCCCCTCCCTCTTTACTGAATCATTGCCTCCTTCCATCTCAACTGAATTCTCACCAACCTCCCTCCTAACTGAATATTGACCCCCCTCCCTTCTATCTAAATAATGGTTCCCCTCCCTCCTAACTGAATAATCGTCCTCCCTTTTTCTAAATATTTCCCCCTCCCTCTTAACTGAATCATCGCCTCCATCCTATCAACTAAATAATCGCCACCTCCCTTCTTGCTGAATAATCGCCCCCCTCCCTTCAAACTGAATAATCGCCCCCCTCCCTTTTATCTAATTAATCGCCCCATTTCCTTCTATATAAATAATAGCCCCCCTCCCTCCTAACAGAATATTCTCTCCCTTTCTCCTATCTAAATAATCGCCTTCCTCACTCTTAACTAAATAATGGCCCTTCTCCCTCTTAACTGAATCAATGCCTCCTTCCTCTCAACTGAATAATCGCCCCCTCCCTTTTAACTGAATAATCGCCCTCCTCCCTTCTTTCTAAATAATGCCACCCTCCCTCCTAACTGAATAATCGTCCTCCCTTTTACCTAAAAATTTCCCCCTCCCTCCTAACTGAATAATCGCCCTCCTGCCTCATTACTAAATATTCGCCCTCTCATTCCTATCTAAATAATCGACCCTCCCTCCTAACTGAATAATCGCCCTCCTATATAAATTATCGCACACCTATCTCCAATCTAAATAATCGTCCCCCTCCCTCCTAACTGAATAATCGCCCCCCTTCCTCCTATCTAAATAATCGTCCCTCTCCCTCCTTTCTAAATAATGGCCCACCTTCCTCCTAACTGAATATTCGCCTCCTTCCTTTTAACTCAATGATCGCCCTCTTCCCTCCTAACTGAATAATCGCACCCCTCCCTCCTAACTAAATAATCGCCCCCCACTTCTAACTAAATAATCGCCCCCTTCCTCCTATTTAAATAATCGCTCCCCTCACTCTTAACTGAATAATGGCCCCCCTCCCTCTTAACTGAATCATCGCCTCCTTCCTATCAATTAAATAATCGCCCCCTCCTTCCTAACTGAATAATCGTCCTCCCTTTTATCTAAATATTTCCCCCTCCCTCCTAACTAAATAATCGCCCTCTCATTCCTATCTAAATAATCGCCTTCTCCCTTCTAACTGAATAATCGCCCTCCTATCTAAATTAGCGCCCCCCTATCTCCGATCTAAATAATCGTCCCCCTCCCTCCACACTGAATAATCGCCCCCTCCCTCCTAACTAATTAATCGCCCCCCTCCCTCCTAACTGACTAATTGCCTCTCTCCCTCCTATCAAAATATTCGCCCCCTCCCTCCTAAATGAATAATCGCTCCCCTCCCTACCAACTGTATAATCGCCCTTTCCCTCCTAATTAAATAATCGCCCCCCTGCCTCCTAACTGACTAATTGCCTCTTTCCCTCCTATCTAAATATTCGCCCCCTCCCTCCTAACTGAATAATTGTTCCCCTCCCTACCAACTAAATAATCGCCCTTCTCCCTCCAAACTAAATAATCGCCCCCCTGCCTCCTAACTTAATAATCGCCCCTTCCCTCTTAACTGAATAATCGCCCCCTCCCTCCTAATTGAATAATGGCCTCACTCCCTTCTATCTAAATATTCGCCCCCCTCCCTCTTAACTGAATAGTCGCCTATCTCCCTCTTATCTATATAATCGCCAACCTCCCCCTTTTATCTAAATAATGGCCACCCCTTCACCTTACTGAATAATCGCACCCTCCCTCCTAACTAAATAACCGTCCCCTTCCCTCCTAACTGAGATTGAGATTGAAACTGATTTATTATAACGTCCATATAAGATTATATAAGATTAAATACAGATTAAATAAAAATATGAATAAATAAGATTATATAATGAAAAATACAAGAATAAATAGATATAAATATATAAAGCAATTGATAAATATACATATATATAAAATATATACAAGGTCTTCATTGGTGGCGCCCACCGCGAGAAAGACTCCGCCACCGATGGACTGCGAGAGTTCTTTCCCACAGGGTGGGCAGGTCGATGTGTTGGCTGGCATTACCCAACTCAAGACCAAGATGGTACTTGTAGATGGTAGCCTTCGCCACACTTGTTAGCTTCAGTGCCTCGGGATGGAGGCCGAGGCCGAAGAGCCAGGCCTGCAGATCCAGGGGCAAGTCGCAGGAAGCGAACACTTCCCGGAGCAGGGTTCGCACGGCTCGGCAACTCCAATATCTGTGGGCCAGCGACCCGTCGCTGGACCCACAGGCGGCACAGTTGGCACGCCTCGAGGCAGGATGGTCAGGATGTGGTAGGGCATGGAGGGCCAGCCGTAGAGCGACATCTGCGTCGTGCCCCGAGAAGCAGTTCCGACGCAGGTCGGCCCAGGGGATGGAGCGGGGCACATCCACGGTGGGGGTCCACCGGGCAGCCAGCTCTGCAGTAGGATGGGCCTTGAGCCGTGCCGAGTCCAATGCCCGGCGCGCCCTCTGGCTGGGTAGGCGGGTGATGGGGGTCGCCGATCCCCGCAGGACGATGGTCTCCGCCGCGTACTCCGCATGATAGCTGGAGCTGGCGTTTTCCCGCAGGAGACGTTGGCAGAACGTTGCGCATCTAGGAGCGCGGCCCGCGTTGAGCGCGCAAGTGCAGGGGCGCCATCGGAGAAGTCCCCGACAGTCGCCTGTAGCCAGCGCTCGGGAGCCAGCAAGTCTGGCGGCCGCAGGAACCTGTTGTCACCTCGAAGACGCAGGGACCTCAGGCAGGCGGGATGAAGAACCCGGTGGTCAAGCTCGAGGACGCTGGACGCGGCATCCCACAGGCTCAGTAGTCTCCTCCTCCTAGGCGAGTGCCAGACGTCAGGAGCCGGCGGTGTCAGCCACGCCCGGCTGCGGACCAGCCAAGAGTAGCCGTTGGCGGCGCCGCGAAGAGAGGCCTGGACCCCCTTCAGGCAGGCGAGCCGAAGCTGGCCCGCGATGTCAAGCAGGCCGACGCCACCATCGGAGACTGGACGAGCCAGAATGCGCCCGGGGAGCCACGAGACTCGGCTCGTACCCCACACGAAGCGCGCCAACCGCGCCTGCAGCCGGCCGACGGTGGTTTCAGGTGGAAGGTAGCCATGGAGGTGGTGCAGGATGGAACCCAGGACCAGGCTGTTGGCCGCGCGAGCACGACCCACCAGCGACAGTCCGCGGGTGAAGGGCGACCACCTCGCGATGGCTCGCTCCAGCAGCCCCATCAGGTGTGAGGCCTGGGAGGCGACGGTGTTCCTGGTGGTGATGGTGCAGCCTAGGACGGTCAGCGACTCGGACGTCCAGGAGATTCCCAGAGGAGAATCCGTCCGGTGCTTCCAGGAACCGCACCAGAGCCCGCAGCTCTTCTTGAAGTTGATAGCCACCCCTGAGGACATGCGGAACTCTTCAAAGATCAGGGGCACGAGCTCAAACTGAGCGTCGTCCCTGATGAAGAGTACGATGTCGTCCGCATAGGCGACCACGTTGCCGCGGCCCAAGGTCCTCTCGAGGCGGCGTAGCAAAGGTCCAACTCCGATGCTGAAGAGCGCGGCGCTGAGACGGCAGCCCTGCCTCACCCCGTTGAGAAGCGGGAAGGCCTTGGTGTAGACATCTCCGACCCGGATGGAGGCGTCTGCTTCCCCGTAGAGGACAGCAATCCACCCTAGGAAGGTAGATGGTAGGCCCAGCTTCTCCAGCAGGGCGAACAGGTAGCTCCTGCTCAGGGTGTCGAAGGCCGACTTCAGGTCCAAAGAGATGACAGCCAGCGGCGTGTCATATCTGGATGCCCCGGCGGCTTCGTCAGACACTCGCGCGATATTCCAGGAAGATGACCGTCCTGGAACGGCGTAGGTCTGACATTGGGGCACCAGGTCTGGTAGATGACGTCGCAGACGAGCCATGAGCACGCCGCTGAGGACCCTGTAGTCGGTCGTTGGCAGGCTGATTGGCCGGAATGCCTGTAGACCCGGACCACCGTGCACTTTCGGCAGCAAGATCACCTTGCTGCGCCTTGAGGATAGAGGTAAGGCCCCGCGGAGCCGAGAAGCCTCGAAGACTTGCCAAAGAACTTCGGCGAAGAAATCTTCAAAGGCTTTGACAAACTCGCAGGGTAGTCCGTCCCATCCCGAGGCACGGCCGTTTGGCAGGCGGTGGATGACTGCCGCTATCTGGTCGCGGGAGATGTCCGCGAGAAATAGCTGGTCCCACTCGTCGAACTCCAGGGGAGTCACTTCAGCTAGGAAGTCGGCGATGGCTTCTTCCGAGCTTGGAGCCTGAGCGAAGCGACTGCTTAAGCGCTCCAGAAGGAAACGCCTAAGCTGGCCCCCGGAGATGGCGTTGCCGTCGTCGTCGGTGAAGGTGGAGGGAGAGCGGCGTCTGGCTCGGAGGGAACGCCCGAGATCCGACAAGGAAGGATAGTCGGAGCGGGCAGTGTCGTCCTCCAGTCTCCGCCTCAGGAAGAGGCTTGCTCTCTCGATGTATCCACCGCCGGACTCGGTGACGGCAGGCGCGAGTGACCGTATCTCCGCGACCAGATTTGCCTTGATCCTGGTCCATTTTTCCCATAACATCGGGGGTGAGAGATTTGCTAGGTCTACCGATATTTCATCGATGAACGTTTCCATTCGATCGACAAAGAGGTCTGACCGTAGCAGCTTTCCGATGCAGGGAAGTCTTGTAGGAGCTGGGTCTCCTACTTGAATCAGGACGGCACGGTGTCCGAGTAGGCATAGTCAACAGTTTGGTATTGGGTGACGCGGTCGCAGAAGCCTGATGGAAGTAGGAATCTGTCCAGACGACGCGCGTCGACCCGGCTTCCGATCGTAGCAACCCTGGTGTGCTCCAGTGCAGCATCGAAGAAGGTGGCGACGTCGACGAGGTCCTAACTCGTATTCCTAACTGAATAATCGCCCCTTCCCCATCTATCGGAATAATCGCCCCCCCCCCTCTCTCCTATATTAATAATCTCCCCCCTCCCTCCTAACTGAATAATCACTCCCTCCCTCTTAACTGAATAATCGCCCCCCTCCCTCCTATCTAATTATTTGCCCCCTCCCTTCTATCTAAATAATGGCCCCTCTCCCTCCTAACTGAATAATCGCCCCCATCCCTCCTATCTAAATAATCGTCCCTCTCCCTCCTTTCTAAATAATGGCCCACCTTCCTCCTAACTAAATAATCGCCCCCCACTTCTATCTAAATAATTGCCCCCTTCCTCCTATCTAAATAATCGCCCTCCTCACTCTTAACTGAATAATGGCCTCCCTCCCTCTTAACTGAATCATCGCCTCCTTCCTATCAACTAAATAATCGCCGCCCTCCCTCCTAACTGAATATTCGCCCCCCTCCATTCTATCTAAATAATGGCCCTCCTCCTTCCTAACTGAATAATCGTCCTCCCTTTTATCTAAATATTCCCCCTCCCTCCTAACTAAATAATCGCATTCTCATTCCTATCTAAATAATCGCCCCCTCCCTTCTAACTGAATAATCGCCCTCCTATCTAAATAACCGCTCCTATTCCTGATCTAAATAATCGTCCCCCTCCCTCCTAACTGAATAATCGCCCACCTCCCTTCTAACTGAATAATCGCCCCCCTCCCTCCTAACTAAATAATCGCCCCCCTCCCTCCTAACTAAATAATCGCCCCCCTCCCTCCTTAATGACTAATTGCCTCTCTCCCTCCTATCTAAATATTCGCCCCCTCCCTCCTAAATGAATAATCGCTCCCCTCCCTACCAACTGTATAATCGCCCTTCTCCCTCCTAATTAAATAATGGTACCCCTGCCTCCTTACTGACTAATTGCATCTCTCCCTCCTATCTAAATATTCGCCCCCTCCCTCCTAACTGAATAATCGTTCCCCTCCCTATTAACTGAATAATCGCCCTTCTCCCTCCAAACTAAATAATCGCCCCCCTGCCTCCTAACTTAATAATCGCCCTTCCCTCTTAACTGAATAATCGCCCCCTCCCTTCTAACTGAATAATCGCCCCCCTCCCTCCTATCTAAATAATCGCCACCCACTTTCTATCAAAATAATGGCCCCCCCCTCCTTCCTGACTAAATAATCGCCCCCTCCCTCCTAATTGAATAATCGCCTCACTCCCTTCTATCTAAATATTCTCCCCCTTCCCTCTTAACTGAATAGTCGCCTATCTCCCTCTTATCTAAATAATCGCCAACCTCCCCCTTTTATCTAAATAATGGCCACCCCTTCACCTTACTGAATAATCGCACCCCTCCCTCCTAACTAAATAACCGTCCCCTTCCCTCCTAACTGAATAATCGCCCCTTCCCCATCTATCGGAATAATCGCCCCCCCTATCTCCTATATAAATAATCTCCCCCCTCCCTCCTAACTGAATAATCACTCCCTCCCTCTTAACTGAATAATCGCCCCCCTCCCTCCTATCTAATTATTCGCCTCCTCCCTTCTATCTAAATAATGGCACCTCTCCCTCCTAACTGAATAATCGCCCCCATCCCTCCTATCTAAATAATCGCCCCTCTCACTCTTAACTGAATAATCGCCCCCACTCCTTTCTAACTAAAATATCGCCCCCATCCCACCCAACGGAATAATCGCCACCCTTCCTCCTAACTGAATAATCGCCCCCCTCCCTCCTACCTAAATAATCGCCCCCTCCCTTCTATCTAAATAATCGCCCCCCTCCTTTCTAACTGAATAATCGGCCGTCTCCCTCATAACTAAATAATCGCCCCCTTCCCTCATATCTAAATAATCACCCCTTCCCTCCTACCTGAATATTCGCCTCCCCTCCCACCTAACTGAATAATCGCCCCCTTTCTTCTAACTAAATATTGGCTGCCTTCCTTCCCATCTGAATATTCTCATATCTTCCTCCTAACTGAATAATCGCCCCTCCCTCCTATCTAAATAATCGACTTCCTCACTCTCAACTGAATAATGGCCCCCCTCTTTCTTAACAGAATCATCGCCTCCTTCCTCTCAACTGAATAATCTCCACCCTCCTTCCTAACTGAATATTGGCCCCCCTCCTATCTAAATAATGGACCCCTCCCTCCTAACTGAATAATCGTTCTCCCTTTTATCTAAATATTTTACCCCTCCCTTCTAACTGAATAATCGCTCCCCTCCCTCCTAACTAAATAATCGCCCTCTCATTCCTATCTAAATAATCGCCCTCTCATTCCTATCTAAATAATCGCCCCCTCCCTCCTAACTGAATAATCGCCTTCCTATCTATATTATCGCTCCCCTATCTCTAATCTAAATAATCGTCCCGCTCCCTCCTAACTGAATAATCGCCCCCTTCTCCTAACTGAATAATCGTCCCCCTCCCTCCTATCTAAATAATCGTCTCTCTCTCCCTCCTATCTAAATAATGGCCCCCCTCCTTCTAATTGAATATTCGCCCCTCTCCCTTCTAACTAAATGATCGCCCTCTTCCCTCCTAACTGAATATTTGACTCTCTCCCTCCTATCTTTATAATCGCCCACTCCCCCTCAAACTGAATAATCGCTCCGCTCCCTACCAACTGAATAATCGCCCCCTCCCTCCTATTTAAATAATCGCCCCCCACCCTCCTAATTGACTAAATGCCCCTCAAATCTTAACTAAATAAACGCCCCCTTACCTCCTATCTAAATAATCACCTTTTTCCCTCATACCTGGATATGCGCCTCCCCTCCCACCTAACTGAATAATCTCCCCCTTCCTTCTAACTAAATATTAGCCGCCCTCCTTCCTATCTGAATATTCTCCCTCCTTCCTCCTAACTGAATAATCGCCCCCCTCCCTTCTATCTAAATAATCGCCCTTTCCCTCCTAACTGAATAATCGCCCCCATCCCTCTTAACTGAATAATCGCCCCCCTCCCTCCTATCTAATTAATCGCCCCCGCCCTCCCAACTAAATAATCTCCCCCCTCCCTCCCAACTAAATAATCGCCCCCCTCCCTTCTATCTAAATAATCGCCCCCCTCCTTTCTAACTGAATAATCACCCCCTCCCTCATAACTAAATAATCGCCTCCTCCCTCCTATCTAAATAATCGCCCCCCACCCTTCTAATTGAATAAATGCCTCTCAAATCTTAACTAAATAATCGCCCCCTTACCTCCTATCTAAATAATCACCCCCTTCCCACCTAACTGAATAATCGCCCCCTTCCTTCTAACTAAATATTAGCCGCCCTCCTTCCTATCTAAATAATCGCCCCCCCTCCCTTCTATCTAAATAATAGCCCCCTCCCGCCTAACTGGATAATCGCCCCCCTCTCTCCTAAATAAATAATCGCCCCCTTCCTTCTAACTAAATATTGGCCGCCCTCCTTCATATCTGAATATTCTTCCTCCTTCCTCCTAACTGAATAATCGCCCCCCCTCCCTCCTATCTAAATAATCGCCCCCTCCCTCCTAACTAAATAATCGCCCCCCCTACCTCCTATCTAAATAATCGCCCCCCTCCCTTCTATCAAAATATTCGCCCTTTCCCTCCTAACTGAATATTCGCCCCCCTCCCTCTTAACTGAATAATCGCCCCCCTCCCTCCTATCTAATTAATCGCCCCCTCCCTCCTAACTAAATAATCGCCCCCATCCCTTCCGACTAAATAATCGCCCCCCTCCTTTCTATCTAAATAATCGCCCACCTCCTTTCTAACTGAATAATCACCCCCTCCCTCATAACTAAATAATCGCCTCCTCCCTCCTATCTAAATAATCGCCCCCCACCCTCCTAATTGAATAAATGCCCCTCAAATCTTAACTAAATAATCGCCCCCTTACCTCCTATCTAAATAATCACCCCTTCCCTCATACATGGACATTCGCCTCCCCTCCCACCTAACTGAATATCGTCCCCTTCCTTCTAACTAAATATTAACCGCCCTCCTTCCTATCTAAATAATCGCCCCCCTCCCTTCTATCTAAATAATAGCCCCCTCCCGCCTAACTGGATAATCGCCCCCTCTCTCCTAACTAAATAATCGCCCCCTCTTCTTCCTAACTGAATAATCGCCCCCCCATCTATCTAAATAAATGATCGCCCCCCTCTCTTCTAACTGAGTAATCGCCCTCTCCAACCTAACTGAATAATCTCCCCCCTTCCTCCAAACTGAATATTCGCCCCACCTCTCTTCTAACTAAATAAAGGCCCCCTCCCTCCTATCTAAATAATCGTCCCTCTCACTCCTAACTGAATAATCGCCCCCCTGCCTCCTATCTAAATAATCGCCCCCCTCCTTTCTATCTAAATAATCGCCCCCTCCCTCCTTTCGAAATAATTGCCCCCTCCCTCCTATCAAAATAATCCCCCCTCCCTCCTATCGAAAAAATCGCCCCCCTCTCTTCTAACTAAATAATCGCCCCCTACCTCCTAACTGAATATTCGCCTCCCCTCCCACCTAACTGAATAATCGCCGCTTTCCTTTTAACTAAATATTGGCCGCCCTCCTTCATATCTGAATATTCTTCCTCCTTCCTCCTAACTGAATAATCGCCCCCCCTCCCTCCTATCTAAATAATCGCCCCCTCCCTCCTAACTAAATAATCCTCCCTCCCTCTTATCTAAATAATCGCCCCCTCCCTTCTATCTAAATAAATGCCCCCCTCTCTCCTAACTAAATAATCGCCCCGCTTCCTCCTAACTGAATATTCGCCCCCCCCCCCCCCTTCTATCTAAATATTCGCCACCCTCTCTCCTAACTAAATAATCGCCCCCTCCTTCCTATCTGAATATTCTCCCTCCTTCCTCCTAACTGAATAATCGCCCCCCCTCCCTTCAATCTAAATAATCGCCCTTTCCCTCCTAACTAAATAATCGCGCCGTCCCTCCTAACTGAATATTCGTATCCCCTCCCACCTAACTGAATAATCGCCCTCTTCCTTCTAACTAAATATTGGCCGCCCTCCTTCATATCTGAATATTCTCCCTCCTTCCTTCTAACTGAATGATCGCACCCCCTTCCTCCTATCTAAATAATCGCTCCCTCCCTCCTAACTAAATAATCGCCCCCCCTCCCTCCTATCTAAATAATCGCCCCCCCTCCCTCCTATCTAAATAATCGCCCCCCCTCCCTCTCAACTGAATAGTCGCCTTCCTCCCTCCTATTTAAATTATCGCCCCTTCCCTTCTATCCAAATAATGCCCCCCCCCTCCCTCCTAAATGAATAATCGCCCCCCTCCCTCCTAACTGGATAATCACCACCCTTCCTCCTAACTGAATATTCGCCCCCCCCTACCTCCTATCTTAATTATCGCCCCCCTCTCTCCTATCAAATAATCGTCCCCCTCTCTCCTAACTGAATAATCGTCTCCCCTCCCTCCCAATTAAATAATCGCCCTCCTTCCTCCTAAATAAATGATCGCCCCTCTCTCTCCTAACTTAATATTCGCCCTCTCCATCCTAACTGAATAATCGCCCCCTTCCTCCAAACTGAATATTCGCCCAGCCTTCTTCAATTTTCGCATCACTCATGATAAAACATTTTTGTTTTAGGTAGGCAAATTCACTGGCATTTCGATCCATTGCCTTGACAAAGTTCTTCATTAATCCCAGTTTGATATGTAATGGTGGTAAATAAATATTTTATGAATCGATCAGGGGAGGATTTACAATATTATTATGTCCTGGAGTAAAGATTTCATGGTTTGGCCAGCTTTTTTTAATGTAAAGCCTTTCCCTATCTCTGCTATCCCACTCACACAGAAAACAACAAAGTTTTGTATATCCAAGCTGTAATCCACGCAAGGGAGCAATGACTTTCAAATAGCTGCATATTTTCCAACCGTATCTTTCATATTCTATCTTTTTCAAAAGCGGTTTCATGTTTTCGTAAGTCTCTTTCATGTTGGATGCATGTGCTATTGCACTGAAGGGAACTTATTTCCGTTGTGAAGGAGAACAGCTTTCAAACTAATTTTTGAAGAATCAACGAATAAACGCCACTCTTCTCTTCTCTCTCATCATTCTCTTGTGAAAATAAGTCTTGAAATTCATCTTGACACTTGCGAAAAAAGCATACTTTTGTGCCTTTATGCAGCAGATTCCAACCTTTTAACCTAGAGCCTAAAATTTCACTCTGTTTTTTTGGATAAATCTAAATCATGTACGAGGTCGTTCAAATCTCCTTGGGTTAACAAATGAGGTTCAGATGAACACCTGCTTCAAAATTTGTGTCATCCGACTGTTGCTCTCGTATATCTGAATCATCGTCACTAAATATTACATTTTCAGGGGGCTGTGGCACAGGTAAAATATCACTATGAGGAACCGGTCTCATAGCAGAAGGCAAATCTGGATATCCAACTGTAAGTCTTGATTTGGATGTAATACCTGTAGTCTTTGTCAAACAAAAATAACAGTCTGAAGAATGGTCTTTATGTTCCCTCCATATCATTGGAACCGCAAAAGGTATATGACGTTCACCTTTAATCCACCCTGTAAGACGTCGAGCACAAATTTCACAACAATGATGAGGAGCCCAAGTCTTATCTTGGTGACCGACTTTACAGCCAAAATAAAGTTGATAGCACTTTTTGATGAGCAGTATAAAGTTTCGCCTTTGAACTTTGAAAGTTAATTCCCCACAAATGTAACAGAAAATATCAGGAATATTAATTCAACGCCTCGGCATATTGACACAGTCTAGTGCACACGATTTATAAAAGCAAATCGATAGAGAAGAATAAACTGATGACTTCAAATTTACCTGTCACTTCTGATGAAAATCTATTAAACAAATCATTAGGTTCAATTTAAATATATTAATTAAAACTATTATTCAGAAAATAGCATTCCAGAGCTTGTCGTTATTTTTTAGTTGAAAGCGAAACAGATTGCATTTTAAAATAAACATATTTAATTAAAAATTCAATAATATGTTAATTAAATTAATATTAATGATTCTTAAAGAGCAAAGTTTAAATAATAACAAATAAAATAAAGCTTTTAGCTCCACATATCAACTCTTCTTGTTAAAAATAAAGCGCTAGCTAATGTTTTTTTTTTTTAATTATCCCTAGTACACGTGTTACAGGCCATGATAATCATGGTGGGTAGTTAGCAACTGCTTTTACTGTAAGTGCACCACATGCCTACAAATGTGAAAAGCAGTTAGACTTTGCACTTACAAATGTGCCAGAGCCCCGTTTGGTTACTTGCACTCTTCGGTTACTTAAAATGAAACCAAACTTAGATTTATTGCTGACTTGTATAACTTTTACGTATCTACTTCCTAACGAACTCCAACTAGAGAATATATATATTACGATCAAGATACACAATGGACTGGAATATATTTTATACGGTGAACTAAACATTCGCACCAACCACCTTGGAGACTTTCTTAACCTGCTGGATATCCCAGCTTTATTGTCGCGTAATCTTTCCTCAAGAGATATAATAACATCTACCCATGTTAATATTCTAGTTCCCCAGCAACCCCTTTCCTGCTACTATCTCCCTTGACACATTGTAAATAGCATTGCTAATTATTGTAACTATTGTTCCTGTATATACCCTCTTCTACTTGGAGAAGTTGAATAAGACCAAAAGGTCATAACAGGGACTTTTGTTGTTGTTACTACTGTTATTCTTGTATGTACCCTACATTTCTGTGCTTGGAGAATCCGTATAAGACACATTGTCTTAATAAAGCTTTTTGTTGTTGTTGTTGTTACTTGCACTCGCTGATGGGGTTGGACTTTTGCAAAAATCGGGGGCCATCGGATCATTTTTTTTTTATCAGAAAAAAGTGTCCAATCCAATGCGGGAATCGAACCCGGGTCCTAGTGATCAAAAACCAAACGGTGTAACCAGCCTTCCACCAACCCCCCCCCCCCCCGCTAGATAATGTAATGATGTTTACTTTAAAAGTGCTTACGTAATATTTTCTGCATTATTACTGTATATACCAATTTATAGAAATAATTGTTATCCTACAAGAACTATGGGTGATGGAAAACTTCTGATTTCATTTTTGAATTCAGCATGAAAAGATAGGTGTCAGGTTTTCTCCGGCAAAAAAACAAGTTTTTTTTTGTAGACCTGTGTAATTTGTTAATTATACTTTAAGGATATTCGATATAGAAGCCTGAAAATATGCCTATAAGTTTTTCCAGATTCACCTCTATTATTGTGTTAAAATTTCACCCAGATTAGTTACATATTGTTAATGTGTATTGCATACATAAATACACTTATGCACTGACTTTTATATACAGTATATAGGGATTTTTCTCTAGTTCCAGGTATCACAAACCCTTCTACGGGAGTACATGGTAAAATAAACATTAATCTTCAAATATAGTATACATTAACACAAAGCAATAACGCGCCATCTATACATATAAAATGAAAGGATTTAAAAGCACGAATGTTTCTTTTATACATACCACAAACTTCTACTGCCCTTACTGCGATAAAAAAATATATTGGGAGGGCTTGGCTCATCAGTGGTGAACCCTCCCAGCGGTTTCGCCAATTTAATCCACCAGACCGCTTCTCAGAGCTCTAATACTGTATAGGACGATTCTTCTTATATACGCAGCACTGAAGGATGGAATCTCAGAAATGGTTTTCAAGAAAACTATGGACATGAGCTTATAGGACAGTAGAATTACATTCAAATATTTGCATCGAGCAAGGCTCTGATGAGCCAAGCCCTCCCAATATATTTTTTCATCGCAGTAAGGGCAGTGGAAGTTTGTGGTATGTATAAAAGAAACATTCGTGCTTTTAAATCCTTTCATTTTATATGTATAGATGGCGCGTTATTGCTTTGGGTTAATTTATGCCTAACTGGCCTTGTCTTTATTGTTTGCGGAAGAGCCTTGCTCGATGCAAATATTTGAATGTAATTCTACTGTCCTATAAGCTTATGTCCATAGTTTTCTTGAAAACCATTTCTGAGATTCCATCCTTCAGTGCTGCGTATATAAGAAAAATCGTCCAATACAGTATTAGAGCTCTGAGAAGCGGTCTGGTGGATTAAATTGGCGAAACCGCTGGGAGGGTTCACCACTGATGAGCCAAGCCCTCCCAATATATTTTTTCATCGCAGTAAGGGCAGTGGAAGTTTGTGGTATGTATAAAAGAAACATTCGTGCTTTTAAATCCTTTCATTTTATATGTATAGATGGCGCGTTATTGCTTTGTGTTAATTTATGCCTAACTGGCCTTGTCTTTATTGTTTGCGGAAGAGCCTTGCTCGATGCAAATATTTGAATGTAATTTTACTGTCCTATAAGCTTATGTCCATAGTTTTCTTGAAAACCATTGTTGAGATTCCATCCTTCAGTGCTGCGTATATAAGAAAAATCGTCCAATACAGTATTAGAGCTCTGAGAAGCGGTCTGGTGGATTAAATTGGCGAAACCGCTGGGAGGGTTCACCACTGATGAGCCAAGCCCTCCCAATATATTTTTTCATCGCAGTAAGGGCAGTAGAAGTTTGTGGTATGTATAAAAGAAACATTCGGGCATTTAAATCCTTTCATTTTATATGTATAGATGGCGCGTTATTGCTTTGTGTTAATTTATGCCTAACTGGCCTTGTCTTTATTGTTTGCGGAAGAGCCTTGCTCGATGCAAATATTTGAATGTAATTCTACTGTCCTATAAGCTTATGTCCATAGTTTTCTTGAAAACCATTTCTGAGATTCCATCCTTCAGTGCTGCGTATATAAGAAAAATCGTCCAATACAGTATTAGAGCTCTGAGAAGCGGTCTGGTGGATTAAATTGGCGAAACCGCTGGGAGGGTTCACCACTGATGAGCCAAGCCCTCCCAATATATTTTTTCATCGCAGTAAGGGCAGTAGAAGTTTGAGGTATGTATAAAAGAAACATTCGTGTTTTTAAATCCTTTCATTTTATATGTATAGATGGCGCGTTATTGCTTTGTGTTAATTTATGCCTAACTGGCCTTGTCTTTATTGTTTGCGGAAGAGCCTTGCTCGATGCAAATATTTGAATGTAATTCTACTGTCCTATAAGCTTATGTCCATAGTTTTCTTGAAACCCATTTCTAATATTCCATCCTTCAGTGCTGCGTATATAAGAAAAATCGTCCAATACAGTATTAGAGCTCTGAGAAGCGGTCTGGTGGATTAAATTGGCGAAACCGCTGGGAGGGTTCACCACTGATGAGCCAAGCCCTCCCAATATATTTTTTCATCGCAGTAAGGGCAGTAGAAGTTTGTGGTATGTATAAAAGAAACATTCGTGCTTTTAAATCCTTTCATTTTATAGTATACATTATTAATAAATTGTAGTAGCGCTATAGAATAATATTAGTGTAGTATTCAAAAAAACATTTTATTGATATTAGCAAAATGACCCCGGCAACGCCCTTGATTTACGCAAACAGCTTCTTGCCTGCCGGTCTTTCTTATTTCTTTTATACACAATATAAAGCTGATATTTTAAACAACAATAAGCAAGTGTATTTATTTACAAAAGGAGAAACTATTTCTAACATAAATTAAACTTTATTTTTTAGCATGCATGTGGGTAAGCCTCGTAAAGTGCGCGCTCGCGCATGCCTTTCTGATACATCTATATGAATGAATGTATTTGACAGTTTAGGCGTTCTTGATGTGGTCGAACGGGATAAAAGGTATCCTATATCCATCTGCTGGTTCTAAGCTAACTCCCCACCAAATTTCATCCAAATCAGTTCAGCCATTCTTGAGTTATAAATAGTGTAACAATTAACATGACTTTCTTTTATATATATAGATTGTTCGAGATAAACAAGATTGAAATCTTATTAAAGATGAGATTTATTTTATCATATATGCTTGTAGAAGGGATTGTGATCCTCGAAACTTGAGAATAATATAAATAAAAAATAAACTCATCTTTGCAAGTTGTTATGTTTATTATTATTTTGTATTGAAGAGAATAATACTTTTCTGGACATACAGACCTTTCAAAATATAGTAAAACCTCTTTAAATCAACCAACTACTATTCAAAGAGCTTAGAAAATTTAACCATTTATCACATCTCTGTCAAAGTATCAAATGGCTATAATAGTCAACACCTACTCAACAGGGATCCCTTGAGGTGCTGTAGGATTTAAACAAGAGGTATATGTCACAAAAAGTGCACATCTTTATATAACACTTTGCTACAAAATGAATATATACAAACAGCTGTTCTTTCAATATGGATGAATCTGGTCAAACTTATCTTGGATGTGAGAGACTTCTTTTTAATTGGCTTTTGGGGTGAGGACTGTATAGGACTTATGGTCTCTATGGCCTGCACACACATGGGAGATTGGCACTGAGTTTATTTTGTTACTTGTGGGGCAATTAATTTTTTCATTGCCAACTACCAGCACATCCAATGTGGTTGCCATTAATATGATGCAGACTTAGTGAGGTTCCAACTTTGAGATGAAAACACTAGATTCCAGAACTTTCCTAATGAACATTTGATAGTAATGAGATACAAAAATTTCCTTTTGATAAAATACAATTTGGATTCTAGCGATACTAATCACAAGGTGACAATTCCAATAACTGAAGTAAATAACAAGTAATGTCTTGGCAACATCATTTATATTCACTCTTTGGGATTTATTTACTTCTTCAGCTCACGAGAATAACAACTTGTAGGTTCAAAGGAGTATGCCAGATTTGGTCTTGTCACCTTGTGATCCATTTCCTATATCTTAGAATAGAATTTAAGTAAAATCTAAGTTATATCTCTCAACTTATTATCCAAGTTTAAAATTCTGGGGTTCTTTCTGTTAGTGAAACCTCTTTAATTCGACACCCAAGGAATCAGAGCATTCGGTTGTATTAATTTCAGATGATTCCATCACAACATTCACTGCTAGAGGATATCTCCATGTGGATAGCCAACCAACAACAGCAGCTCTTTTTACCCATCATAGAGTTTTGAAGACTAATTTTGATATAAATGCTACAGTGCCCGGGGAAGTTGACGCAACCTATGTTACAGGGATGGCAATAAGGTCGAGAAATATGCTATTACCCTATAAACATCACTTCCAATATTAAGATTTATTAATGTAATTTGAATGACACACATGGTATTAGACAGAAGTTGACTGAACTACTACTACTGGCTGACAAAGTGAATGGAATCGGCATTTAAGAGATCAAGCTTAAATCAAGAACAAAGCTGAATTTTTGGGCTTTCAATATCATTAAGAAAACAAGTCTGAAAAAAATGGAGGAAGTCTTATTACCTCTTAGAAAGAAATATTATATTTAAGAAAATTAATATTACAACAAATACAGGATTTATAGAAATATTGGGGAAACAAACCATACACCCAATAGAAGGATAATCAGTATCTTCAACTGCTACCATCCCCCGAACAAACCAGGACCAACATCTTTTTCTTTCTTATCTCCACCCAATCATATTATGGTATCAAGCTTGTAAAGCTTGAGACTTTTGATGGTGTCTGCTGGGAATGAGTAGAGATCATCAACGAATGTGACAATATAGTCAATAATGTGTGTTTTTATATTAAATATGTTAATTAAATAGCATAGCCAGCCTAATTGAAAATAATGCAATTACTCTAGGGACTTAAATGGCAAAAGCCAGTTGTGAGGATCTCATGAGGATAATCAAAGAGAAGAAATGCTTTATAACGTATTTAATGAGACTGATTTGATCTTCATAAATACTGGAGAACCCACCTATATACCCCATTCTTATGGTTCAACAGATGCTCTTACCTTCTCCTGCAGTTTTCCTGATCTTCCATCTCCACTTCTGACATGTTCTTGAGGGAGAGGGATGACGGCAAGGAGAAATCTCTCTGTCACAACACACTACTGTCAATATTTTTTCCCCCTTGTCACCACACACTTGCACAACTTTAAAAATGAATAACCCCGCGAATATTTGCGCTAGAACAATGCGGTAAACGCCATTGTGTTCAGGATACAATGGGGTTTTTAGGCCACATATTGAAAAATTCAAAATTGATTTTAGTTACAATTTTCTTCGCTAGATGGCGCTCCACCAGAATCAGAGTTTCAGCAGCCAAATTGTTTGATAAATTGAAAAATATAACTGATCGAAATGTATTTTTTTCTTTTTAATACCAGGAAAGAACCATAATGATATCAAATGATAAATTAATAGAACAACGTTTCGCCAAAAGTAGAAGAATTGGATGACGATTTTTAAATACCATCCGAGATATGTAAAATAAGGGAATGCAAATTAAAACATGTAGCATAAAAATATATAAATTTTAGATGTAGTTTTGTGAAATAGATTGAATGTTTGAAAAAGACTGCTGAAATCAATACACGATTTTTTGAAATGTTAATATAGTACCAAAAATTATGATGGCACTATTAAAAGGATTTCTTGCTATAAGAAATGTATATTTTCTTGACAAATTGGCGAGACTTGACTATTTAACTGGAAATTTGTCATGATCCAACAAATGAAATAAAGAGGGAGGGTGACAAAATCTATTTGTCGTACTTTATTCCAAATATCCTATGGGCTTGTCAAATTTTATCATTCCTTATGGGGGGTCGGTGGAAGGCTGGATAAACCGTTTGGTTTTAGACCACTACGACCCGGGTTCGATTCCCGCATTGGACACTTTTTCCTGTTTGAAAAAAAATATATAAAAAAATGCTCCAATGGCCCCCCGATTCTTGCAAAAGTCCAACCCCACCAGCGAGTGCAAGTAATCGAACAGCGCTCTGGCACATTTGTAAGTGCAAAGTCGAACTGCTTTCACATGTGTAGACATGTGGTGCGCTTACAGTAAAAAAAGCAGTCGCTAACTACCCACCATGATTATCATGGCCTGTACCACGTGTAGTAGGGATAAGAAAAAAAAATCATTCCTTATTATACTCTCTCTCTCTCTCTCTCTCTACAAAATTTCAAAAATGTGTTCCCTCAAATAAAAATCATTTTTAGATAGACATTTTGCGTTGAATAACGTGGTAGTAAAATCATTTTGTATTATTAATTTATTTTTTGCGCAAAAGTTCTAAAGTTAGGGGTGTATAGAGAATATTCCTTATGCTATTTCTTCTAATGAGCGAAAAGCGATAAACTAAACATAGGGGGTAAAATTGTGTGTACCAGTGTTATTCATTAAGTTATAGCACTTCGGGGTCTGCACGACATAATGATGTGAGTAAATGATACACAAAAAAAATGCTGTTAACAAAAAAAAAACATAAAAAAAAGAGTCAAGATGTGAGGACAGCATTTATTATCCCCATAACCCAACCCAAAGCGCTGCAAAATATTGATAAATTATATAATACATGGCAGCTTATATAACACATGAGGTAACTGCCTTCTCTCTTGTATTAGGTAACAATCCTTGCTCAATGTGGCGCCCTTCAATCTCAAACACTGCCTGCAGACGATAGATGACAGATTGGACAGCATTAAATAACATATCTGTTGAAATTGATGAAACGTGCCGTCTGATAGAAGCCTTCAACATGGCCAATGTGGTAGGCCGGCAGCGATAAACACGCGACTTAATGTACTCCCATAGCCAAAAATCGCAAGGCGTCAAGTCTGGTGATCTTGAAAGGCACTGGTGTATGAAGTGGCGACTTATCAAACGATCTTCACCGAACGTATCTTTCAGCAATTGTTTGGCACCGCGGGAGATATGAGGAGGTCCTCCATCTTGCATGAATGTTATTTCGCTTAGTGCTTGTCTGTCCTGTAATATGGGAATAACCTTTTTCTTAAAAGTTGAACATAACGTTCACCAGTTACAGAAACGGTTCCAAAAGTTCTTCCATTGATTTTTTCAAAGAAAAATGGCCCAATAATAAAAGAAGAAGTGAATCCACACCAAACTGTAACTCTGGGCTGATGAAGTGGCATTTCTGCGAAATTCCTAGGGTTTTCTGTTGCCCAAATGCGGCAGTTTTGAGTGTTACCTTCTCAGTTTAGAAAAAAGTGAGCTTCATCTGTCCACAGAACATTCGACAGCCAGTTTTCATCAATATCAATTTGCAGGAAAACCCATGCCGCGAATTCTTGACGCTTCTCAAAATCGTCGACTTTAAGCTCGGGAAATTTCTGAATTTTGTATGGGTATAATTTAAGAAAAATTCTTTCCAAACTGTTCCACATGAAGTCTACGTTTGTCGAGAAACTTTTCGTGCACTTACTTCTCCATACGTGGATAACGTTTCAATAGCTTCAGAATTCTGCGAAACCGTAACAGCTGTAACGGCAGCTGGCATGCCTATATAGTAAATTATCAGTGAGCACATTATTATCACTGATGATACTCTGTGCAGTTGCCCTCTGACTTATTGTAATATATATCACATGTAAACTCGTGTCTGATATAATTTATATTATGTCGGATGTTAGCCTAAAAGAAATAAAGACTTTTCTTTTTAAACTTCCAAATACTTTTTGCTGATTAACGTCAACCAACAAATACGGTAACGTTACAACAGCCACTGACTCGCATGCCGATGATCTTCCATTCCAAAGTTTTGCTTCCAGAGATCCAGTATTCTCAAATATTTTTATCATTGGCCTTAGAGAGTAGCAACTCATGGGTCCTTTACCGCTTCAAATACCTTTGAAGGTACGAAACGCCCGTGAGGCTTCAGTGGCAGATTCTGAATTGCAATAAAAAGATTTCACCAAGAGTGCCTTATCCTGTAGTGACGGCCTTGCAGAGTAAAATAAATTATCAGAGATAGATAAATATTTTTCAAATTAATTAAAATAAATATAATCGACACCGAGAAAGAGAGTTGAATTAAAAAATAATAAATTTATTATCTTCGAAATTTAAATCGCTGAGAGGATTCCTGAAAACCGCATCTAAAATATATATATATATTTTTTTGGCGATATGATTTACCTATTTTACCTATCTCGGATTGCATTTCAAAATCGTCATCCAATTCTTCTACTTTTGGCGGAATGGTGTTTTATTTATTTATCATTTGATATTATAAGGGTTCTTTCCTGGTATTCAAGAAGGAAAAATACGTGTCGATCAGTTATAGTTTTCAATTTATCAAACAATTAGGCCGTTGAACTCTTATTCTGGTAAAGCGCCTTCTAGCGAATAAAATTTTAACTAAATTCAATTTCGAATTTTTTTCGATATTTGTCCTAAAAGTCCCATTGCATCCTAAACACAATAGGGTTTACTTCATTGGTCTAGTGCAAATATTCGCTGAGATAGTACTTTTTAAAGTTGTGCAAGACTTTTGGATCACCCTGTATATAGGGGTTCTTCTCAAGTTCCAGGTATCACAAACTCTTCTACGGGAGTACATGGCAAAATAAATCATAATCTTCAAATATAGTATACTAGAGACGAATGACCCGGCTTCGCCCGAGAATTTACCGAGTGCAATTTCCTTCAGAGGGGAAATACAATAATAATAAATAGTAGTAGTGCTATAGAATAATATTGGTGTAGTATTTCGAAAACATTTTATTGATATTAGCCGAATGACCCGGGGTACGCCCTGGATTTACGCCTGTGCATTTTCCCTCCCCCATTGTGTATTCTGTTTTTATTGTATTATAGCTGACCCGGCGAACTGTATTCAGCCATAGAGGCAATAAATAAGCAGATTTTGGAACTTATTAAGTTCAATTTTTAATAGGAAATATAAAATTAAAAATCTGTATTTTAATGATTCTTTTTCTTTTTTGCATATGTTGCACTCTTCAGTTAAGCACCTTGTGATACACGACACTTTTGTTTTATTATCAGACGCAAAAACAAACAACGTAGATGGTCTTCCGACCCGTGAACATGCCACATATAATTGACCATAGGAACACATGGATTTTCCAGATTCAAACCACAAACTTTGAAGGATTGGCCTTGTGATTTGTTAATAGTTATGGCGAATGCAAGACAGATCGGAAATTGAAGTCTTTTAAACTCAAACGGCATATCGGTTGGAATCATCGGGATCCTCAGAATGAGAACTTCCTCACCTTCGAATTTTCCATTGAGTATCGTCGCGTAAATTACATTGTTCCTCAATGTTCTTACCACCAAACACGTACCGTTGCACAGGTTTGGTTGTTTATGTTTCGAAGCATGATTACTACGGAACCAACTTTTAGGCGTAAATTGTGAGGTGGTAAGCCAGGCACATCCAAGGAGTTTAAAAATTCAATTGGATAGTTGATGGCTCCATCTGCATTTGTTACACAGTCAATATATTTAAATGAATGCATTGTTCCGATGATCTCATTCTGAATTATGTAGTTAAGGTTATCTACATATTTATTCTTAGCCGCTAAAATTGCTCGCCTACTCAACCATTCACTATTTTTGTAGTTGGTGATGATGCTAGGGAATACTTTGTTAATAAGTTTATCTTTCGATGAGACAAAGTTACACAAATTCTGAGGAAATGCGCTCGATTCGTCGAAAGGTACTCGACCATTACCGATAGTCAGCAATTTATCAGAGAAATCTTTACCAGATGTATCATTAAGCAATGCACTTCTCATGTTTGTTGTCGGCTGAAGTTTCTTCACATAGCACCATAGATTCGATTATTTGAGGCAAGCGTTTATTTCGTCTGCAGCCGTAGATCTTGGAATTACTGGGAGAGTTTCGCGGAAATCGCCAGACAGTAAAATCATTGCGCCTCCAAAACATCTTGAATCATTGCGTAGATCTTTTAATGTTCGGTCAAGTGCTTCTAATGAACATTTATGCGCCATTGTGCTTTCGGGCTAGATAATGATTTTAGATGCTGATTAAACTTTGTCCATTACAGAATTTTTGAAATATTACATGTTGGTGCTTCAATATTTTGAAGATTTATTGGCAATTTTAATGCTGAATGAGCTGTACGGCATCCTTCTAACAATGTGGCTGCTATTCCAGAGGAAGCAACTGCAACCGCAATTTCTGATCTCGAATGAACAGTGACTAAAACTACTGACATGAGGAATGTCTTACCAGTTTCACCAGGAGCTCCAGAAAATATAAACCACCATTTCCATCATCAATTGCCTTCATTAATGTATTATAAACTTCTTCTGTTGGAGATTCAACAGGGGTACATTCGTTTGAACTACTAAATCTAATTTTTGGTGATCATATTCACGTTCTCGTTTCAATTCGCTATTAAAAGCGTTATTCATTTCACGATTTGGCGCTGGCATTCCTAACCTGACTAATAAACTACCGCACCTGAGGTAACACATGTCTTCGATCAAGAGTAAAGCCCGATTATGTATCTCCTCATCCATCTCAAGTTCGGGATTCAAGCCGCAGTGGCAGCCGGCAACAACCTTTTCTAACCCTAAAGCGCGCACTGCTGACGTCGTCGCCTCGCCTGATCAGATGGCAACCAGCTTCTTGCCTGCCGGTCTTTCTTATTTCTTTTTTACACAATTTAAAGCTTATATTTTGAACAATAATAAACAAATGTATTTATTTACAAAAAGGAGAAATATTTCTAACAAATTGAACTTTATTTTTTAGCATGCAACCCGTGCTCGTGGGTAAGCCTCGTTGAGTGCGCGCTCGCGCATGCGCCTCTGATACATCTATATGAATGAATGTATTTGTCAGTTTAGCCGTTTTTGACGTGGCCGAACGGGATAAAAAAATATCCTATGTCGATCTGCTGGTTCTAAACTACCTCCCCACTAATTTTCATCTATATCAGTTCAGCCGTTCTTGAGTTATAACTAGTGTAACAATTAACATGACTTTCTTTTATACCAGCGCGCTCTATTAGTATGAAACGCGAAAATGGCCAGCAGAAGGCGCTGTGCAACTTTATTTGAGCCGACGATGGCGCTGTTGAAGGCGTTTTGTTTTTTGACTCATGTGGCATCAGCACACGTGCAGTTTTAGAAAAATTCAAATCGTGGAAAATTTCTGGAGCCCGTGGAAAATGGCGATTTCCGAGCCAAAAAGTGCCTATTTGCGGGAAGTTTTGTTGTTCGCCTTTAACTGGAAGAAAAGTGCCACTGAAGCCCACCGAATGCTCGAGGAAGTTTACGGTGAACACGCTCTGAGCAAATAGCAGTGTTACAGGTGGTTTAAAAATTCCAAAGTGGCGATTTCGAACTTGATAATGAACCACGTGGAAAACCGCCCCAAAAGTTCGAGGACGCTGAACTGCAAGCTTTGTTGGATGAGGACAGTTCCCTACGTTTAAACAGCCTCGGAATGACCCAAAAGCTTTCCAGATGGGTCCTCCACGAGTTGAGCGAAAGGCAGCAAGAACGGCGTCTGGCAACCTGCGAAGGGCTGCTCGCCAGGCATGAAAAGAAGTCATTTTTGCACCGAATCGTAACTTCTGATGAGAAATGGATCCACTTCTGCAATCCTACGCGCCAAAAGTCGTGGGGCCTGCTCGGCCAATTTCCAAAACAGACGCCTAGGCCCAATCGCTTCGGAAAAAAGGCAATGCTTTGCCTATGGTGGGACCTGACCGGCGTAGTATATTTCGAGCTCCTGAAACTTAGCGAAACGGTCAATACTGGTCGCTACGAACAACAAATGCACAGTTTGAGAGAGGCGTTGAATGAAAAAAGACCGGAATGGCGTGAAAGGCACAACAAGCGGATACTGCAGCATGACAACGCTCCTGCCCACAACGCTACGGTGGTCAAAAACACCATAAAAGACTTGAGCTGGAAACTCTTACCCCACCCGCCGAACTCACCAGACTTAGCGCCGTCGAACTAGCACCTTTTCACATTTTTAGGGCACGCCCTAAAAAACCGGGAATTTTCGAACTCAGACATACTCCGAAAATGGCTTGTTGACTGGTTCGACTCAAAAGGAATAGAATTTTTCAGACAAGGAATTCGAAAATTGTCTGAAAGGTGGACCGAGTATATTGCTGATCAGGGCATTTACTTTGAATAAAAATCTTTTGTTGTAGGGAATTGTTGAACTTTTGAATTCACTGAAAAATTTCGCGTTTCATACTAATAGACCTGGTATATATAGTTTGTTCAAGATAAACAAGCTAGAAATACTAATTAAAGATGAGATTTATTTTATCATATATGCTTGTAGAAGGGATTGTGATCCTCGAATCTTGAGAATAATATAAATAAAAAAATAAACTCATCTTTGCAAGTTGTTATGTTTATTATTATGTATTGCAGAGAATAATACTTTTCTGGACATACAGACCTTTCAAAATATAGTAAAACCTCTTTAAATCAACCAACTACTATTCAAAGAGCTTTGAAAATTTAACCATTTATCACATCTCTGTCAAAGTATCAAATGGCTATAATAGTCAACACCTACTCAACAGGGATCCCTTGAGGTGCTGTAGGATTTAAACAAGAGGTATAGATTCCAGAAATTTCCTAATGAACATTTGATAGTAATGAAATACAAAAATTTCCTTTTGATACAATGTCACAAAAGTGCACATCTTTATATAACACTTTGCTACAAAATGAATATCTACAAACAGCTGTTCTTGCAATATGGATGAATCTGGTCAAACTTACCTTGGATGTGAGAGACTTCTTTTTAATTGGCTTTTGGGGTGAGGGCTGTATAGGACTTATGGTCTCTATGGCCTGCACACACATGGGAGATTGGCACTGAGTTTATTTTGTTACTTGTGGGGCAATTAGTTTTTTCATTGCCAACTACCAGCACATCCAATGTGGTTGCCATTAATATGATGCAGACTTAGTGAGGTTCCAACTTTGAGATGAAAACACTAGATTCCAGAAATTTCCTAATGAACATTTGATAGTAATGAAATACAAAAATTTCCTTTTGATAAAATACAATTTGGATTCTAGCGATACTAATCACAAGGTGACAATTCCAATAACTGAAGTAAATAACAAGTAATGTCTTGGCAACATCATTTATATTCACTCTTTGGGATTTATTTACTTCTTCAGCTCATGAGAATAACAACTTGTAGGTTCAATGGAGTATGCGAAAGTAATGATTGGTCTTGTCCCCTTGTGACATATTTCCTATATGTGTCAATAGAATTTCAGTAAAATCTAAGATACAAAATTGAATGCATTATCCAAGTTTGAAATTCTGGGGTTGCATGTGTTACACAGTATAATCTCTTTAATTCAACACCCAAGGGATCACGGCATTCGGTTGTATTAAAGTCAAATGGTTTCATCACAACTTTCACTGCTAGAGAACATTGTTCTAGGATGGGGTGTCAAGTCTGTGTCACCTCTATGTGGATAGCCAACCAACAACAGCAGCTCTTTATACCCATCATGGAGACTTAAAGACTAATTTTGATATAAATGCTACGGCGTCCGGGAAGGCTGATGCGACCTATGTTTCAGGGATGATAGCAAGGTCAAGATATAGGATAATCACCCCGAACATCACTACCAATGTTAAGATTTATTAATGCAATTTAAATGGTACACTGTGGGTCAGTGGAAGGATGGTCTAAACCGTTGGTTTTTGGCCGCTACGACCCGGGTGCGATTCCCCCATTGGGCCTTTTTTTCTGATAAAAAAAAAAAATGCTCCAACCGCCCCCGATTCTTGCAAAGGTCCAACCCAACCAGCGAGTACAAGTAACCAAACGGAGCTCGGGCCCATTTCTAAGTACAAAGTCGAACTGATTTTCACATATGTAGACATATGGTCACTTGCAGTAAAAGCAGTCGCCTACATCTACCCACCATGATTATCATGGCCTGTACCACGTGTACTAGGGATAAGCAAAAAAATGGTACACTTGGTATTAGACAGAAGTTGACTGAACTCTTACCACTGGCTGACAAATTTAATGGAATCGGCATTTAAGAGATCAAACTTAAATCAAGCACAAAGTGAATTTAGGGGGTTTTCAATATAATTAAGCAAGATGAGAGGCTGAACAAAATGGAGGTCTTATTACCTCTTAGAAAGAAAACTTATATTTAAGAAAATTAATATTACAAAAAATACAACAACAAACAACAAAAAGGTTTTAATTAGGGCCCATTGTCCTGTATGTATTCGCCATACAACAACAAAATAATATAGTAATTTTTTCTTCCTTTCCCCATGTACACGTGAGCCTTTGTTTGAAAAGGGATTTATTTTCACATTCGTTCTAAAACTTTCCTCACTACCTCTATTGCGTGTGAATATATTTACAATTGATCTGTAGAAATTATAGAGTTCTATTGCTATATTTTTCTTTTCTGAAATAGTTCTCAGCATCTGCAGTGGGTTGCTAAATCTCCAGAAGGCACAACAAATCCATGGGTTTTTTATATAAATATTGGGGATACAAACCATACACCCAATAGAAGGCCAATCAGTATCTTCAACTGCTACCAACCCCCGAACAAACCAGTACCAACATTAAATAGCCTCATGGAAAAAAAATGCAAGCATTCTTGGTGACTTCAATGGCAAAAGCCAGTTGTGAGGATCTCTTTAGGATAATCAAAGAGAAGAAATGCTTTCTAACATCTTCAATGAGACAGATTTGATCTTCATAAATACTAGAGAACCCACCTATCTACCCCATTCTTCAACAGATGCTCTTACCTTCTCCTTCGGCTCTTCTTCCTCCTCCACTTCTGACATGTTCATGAGGTAGTGGGATGACGGCAAGGATGAATCTCTCTGTCACACCACAATACTTTCAATATTTTTCATTCTGGTCACCACACACTACTGTCAATATATGTTCCCCTGGTGACCTACACAACTGAGGGGGGTTGGTGGAAGAATGGTCTTAAACCATTGGTTTAGACCGCTACGACCCGGGATCGAATCCCTCATTGGACACTTTTTTATGATTGAATAAAAAATGCTCCAATGACTCCTGATTCTTGCAAAAGTTCAACCCCACCAGCGAGTGCAAGTAACCAAACGGGGCTCTGGCACATTTATAAGTGCAAAGTCGAACTGCTTTTCACATGTGTAGACATGTTGTGCACTTATAGTAAAAGCAGTCGCCAAATTCTACCCACCATGATTATCATGGCTTGTACCACGTGTACTAGGGATACACAACTGTCAATGTATTTTCCCTCTGGTCACCGCACACATTTAGAAATTTCATTTTAGTTCTTGATTCATATCGTGATTTCTTTGAGATCCGCTTCTGAATGTGATAAAATAGACAGTTCTGTGTGTTTATGTAGAAGAAAGGATCCAGAACCCAATTAGGTATAGCCATATATGGAACAGCCATGTCTTGAACAGCCATGATTCCCTCTTTGAAATCATTAAGGAGAACCTTTAAAGTTGGCAGGATTTTAATAAAGAGCCTTCAACTGCTTGAACTCGCTAGTGTCTCCAGAAGACTTCAAAGCCCGTTGGGAGGAAGAAGTACCCACTTTGGGATTCAGTGATAAGGTTTATCCAGTAGCTTCTTTCATGATTATAATGGAGTGGGGTACTTTGTGAAGGTCTTCTCTTTATCTCATCATAAATATTGTAGTGAAGTATTTATTATTTTACACTAGTATTAACAGAGCATCATTTTTCTATGTTTATATTTTACTACTCTGTAAACTTCCCTCATTCCTTATCTTTTGTTAATTTTTTCATAGTTTGTTCTTGCCTCAAATAAATTGCTGTCTCATCCTGAAGTTTTTCATCCCTAATTTTCCACGTGGCAATATAATGAATAAAACTACTTCAATCAATAAAAACCAGGATTCTGAATCCATCCCTGACAACATGCAAAAGATGAGATAGACTTATTTACATAATATAAAAAATGATAAAGCACAATTTGGATTTTACATTGGAACTACAATGTAATGAGACCAAATAATTAAAAAAATATAGTGTGTAATGTTTCAGTAACAGTATTTTTATCATCATCAGACAAAAGACTAAATGAAGACTGAAGAATAAATGAAATAAAAGAAAAAAACATAATATGAGATCTGGACCTGGAATAATAAAAAAAAAATATATATATATATATAGAGAGAGCTAAATTTTGGTCGTTGAGGCACACCTTGCACCACGCTGACGAGGGCCAACAGCCCGAAATGTGTACGTGGTTAGCATTTATTGATTAGTCAAGAATGGGTATTTGGCCAATTCTGAAATTATTAAAAATCAACAGAATAGTTGATATTCATTCCGAAAGATGGCGCAAGCCATCAGCAACTTCCAGTTTTCCGATAAGGTGATACCTTTTTTTTTTTTTTTTTTAATTATAAATGCTGGATAGTGTTATAATAAAGTTTAACTGTTTATATTTCTCTTTGTGTTCTTAAAATCCAAAACCCACATCTCCTACAGCTTCTCATCATATCCCATAAAATCCTTGACTTTTCTTTCTTTGAAAATACCAATGGGATCTAATGATTGCACAATTAAACACGGGAAATATGTAGTTAAAAAATTATCAGTTTATATATCAACTGAAAGTTATTTAAGTGAAAGTATCAGTCCTCCAAGGAAATATTTCCCTCAAAGAGCCTGATATTTTCATATTAATATTAATATAAATGATTATTTTATTGAATTAAGAGTTATTTTTAATATAAAAAATATTAAAATCATCTTCTTTTTATCTCCACTCAACCATATTAGCAACTACCATAAATGGGTAAAGTAGAATGCGTCTGCCTTTGTCATTAAAACTGGAAGCACTACTAAGTAGCAGGCTGACTTGGTTTCAAAAGAAATGGCCGCCTCTGACATGAGGAACAGACGCCATGTGCAGCCGCTCCTAACATGGAGTACAGACTCATCCTGTATCTCTGGATTAGGAGCCCTTACAGGTTATGATTAAAATAATAAAGAAGCCTATAGAACATCTGATTGGCTAATTGACTTGCACCATACTGAGGAGAGTAACTCTTGTTCCAAATAGAGTACATGCTATTGTTTTCTTATAAGGAAAAAATCTCCTTTTTTCACGTTCAACAAGAAATTTGATATTTGACATAGTCGATGTCAGATTTCTATAAGACCTATTTCTATGAGAAAAAGAAGTGAGTGATGTCTCAACACTTTGATTGTCTTTCGATTTATTTTCAAAGATTCAAATTTCTTTCAATTTCTTGAAAAAAAAATCCTTGCTAATGTTTTAAAATATTTTTTTTTCATAGAGTGTATTGATTCTTTTTTTTTTCAAAATTTCAAAAAAATATTTGATCATATCATTGCCTGATTAAGAAAGCAATGGTACCAAGTTTTCATATTTGATTTCCATTGAAGTTCCAAATTGCAATTGATTTCTTGCAAAAAATATCTTACCAATTAATTTAAAACTTTTTGTAGAAATTTCTTAAATTCAGATTTGTAAATATTGCCACATGATATTTTCTCCCACACACCTATAGAAATATTTTAAACTTGATTTCTAAATACATTTTTTTGTAATTATTTTTTCTATCATTGTTGATTTAGTTTTTTAATTAGCAGTCGCCTACTTCTAAAAAAAGTTTTTAAATTAGGACAAAAGAATAATTTTTCTGTATAATACTCACCATACACATGGAATAAAGAGATATTCACAAACGTAACAAAAAAGAGATTTGACAAACATGTTTATACTTAAAAATAAAGAAGGCATATCCTAACCAAGAGCACTTGTCGACCTGGAACATAGTTTAATGACTCGCTCCAACTCGCGAAGGGTTCGAGCCTGTACTAGTCGATTAGGTGGTCGGTGGAAGGATTGTCTGAACCGTTGGTTTTTGACAGATACGACCCAGGTTTGATTCCTGCATTGGGCATTTTTTTCTGTTTAAAAAAATGCTCCAATTTCCCCCAATCTTGCAAAAGTCCAACCCCACCAGCGAATACAAATAACCAAACGGGGCTCTGGCACATTTGTAAGTGCAAAGTCTAACTGCTTTTCACATGTGTAGACATGTGGTACACTTACAGTAAAAGTAGTCGGCTACTTCTACCCACCATGATTATCATCATGGCCTGTACCACGTGTACTAGGGATAAGCAAAAAAAAAAAAAAGATGGCAGAGCGTCATCTAGCCTTTGTGACCAAAAGATTTTGGTTGCAGTGGTACAGCCTGCTCCACGCTGACAGATGACAAGATCAGAGCAGAGAGGATTCCCCTGTAACACAGCCGGTCCCAAGCCCGGATGAAAAAGGAGGAGGGGGAGCAGTAACAAGCTCGTTAAAAAACCTGGGTTCAGCTGGCCCGGCTGATAGTACCCTGTAAGAGCTCCTAACACAGGGATAAAGGATGAGCAGCGTTTGTACTCCATGTTAGGAGCGGCTGCACATGGCGTCTGTTCCTCAAGTCAGAGGCGGCCATTTCTTTTGGAGCTAAGTCGGCCTGCTACTGAGTAGTGCTCCCAGTCTTAATGACAAAAGCAGACGCATTCTACTTCACCCAGTCATGATGGTTGTCAAACAAACACCATCAAGGGTCACAACTTCATACCCTAATATGATTGAATGGAGATAAGGAAGAAGAATAAGACAGTTATCTAGCTGGATAGAAAGCTAATCTGGATAGATAGCTGGCTTGTACTGCATGGATGGGGATATATTGGCTCCTGGGCATCTAGCTGGATAGGATGATTGTTATATTACATTTAGTTATACATGGCCTTTCTAAAGTAGTTTTATATTAAGAGTAATTGGACTTAAAATATTATTATACAGTGTAGAACTTTTCTTCTTCTTTCTTATCTCCACACTGGGTGAAGTAGAATGCGTCTGCCTTTGTCATTAAGACTGGGAGCACTACTCAGTAGCAGGCCGACTTAGCTCCAAAAGAAATGGCCGGCTCTGATATGAGGAACAGACGCCATGTGCAACTGCTCTTAACATGGAGTACAAAAGCTGCTCATCCTGTATCCCTGGATTAGGAGCCCTTACAGGGTACTATCAGCAGGGCCAGCTGAGCTCAGGTTTTTTACCGAGCTTGTTACTGCTCCTCCTTTTTCATCCGGGCTTGGTACCGGCAAAGGCGGAGTTCAGTGTAGAACTGTTTCATATCAACATCTTGGTTTGAAAACCTCCAACCTTCTTTTTGATGTAAACCACAATATAGATTCAACAAAATAAATATCTCTATTAAGGACACTCGTCCCATACAGGATTCTCCCAGATAGATAAACAAAAGTAAAATAGAAGTTATCTAAGAAGGTGGAGAATAAAATCGAGCTTTCAAGTTGGATACATCATCTCTGTTGTTCCTATTGTCTGTGTTTTCCAGAATTTGTGAAAAGCTAATGTATTAGGTTTGTTTTTCATTACTATTGCCATTAGAATTGGTTAAATGGAAGCATTTATGAAGAGATTTAGTTATTTTAATCATTACCAGTTACAAATAAGACATGCTATATCTGATATGGATAATTGCGCATGAAACTTTTTACAATAATTCATATTGTAGTAGATTAGGTAATAGAATTGTCAAAAAGAAAATAAACAATTAATAAAAATTATTTATGAAGAGATGTGTGTGGAGATACAGAAGAATGCAATTGGGTACAAACATACAAAAGTCTAACATTTTATTATAAAAAGTAATACAAAGAGTTATGGCCGGCCGACCATGTTACATCATTGAACCCTGGTGGCAAGAAAGGCTTCCAAGGCCTTCCTGGCATTGAGGATGCAATCATTGATGGAGACTCCATCGAAAGAAGCTCCGAGTAGGTCCATGGGTGTGTTACGTTGGTGGGTCAGGGTCCGTAGCTCTGTAAGCCGTTGATGATGGCCGACTGTATGTTGGGGGATGGAGTTCTGAAAGAGAGGAAGTAGGTCACTCCACAGTGGGTATTTAGAGTAAAAGGAAATACACACAATTTAAGAAAATGTTGATGTGTGTATGCAATGCTTCAATTCAAAATAACAATCTATTATCTTCATAAGGTAATAAGACCAGAACCAAATAAATAAATAGTGTGTGGCATTTCGGTAACAGCGTTGCTACCATCTTCAGACCAGAGTACAGAATGAGAAATTTTACCACAGCATGTTTTAAATAGTTAATGTTATCGAGTGTGTGAACAATTATCTTCTTATTATCTGCTATCTTGTTTACCCACTTGATAACAGTAACTATTTAAAACATGCTGTGTTAAAATTTCTCATTCAATACTTTTGTCTGAAAATGGTAACAATGCTGTTACCGAAATGTCGCACACTATTTATTTATTTGTATTTGGTCTTATTACCTTATGTTTATAATCTATAATCCAAATTGTGCATTATCAATCTATTTTCTTGTGATGGTCGGTCTCTTCTAATTGCACTCATGGATGAAACTTAAGAAAGTAGAAAATCTTTGATATCGCCAGTTATCTATATATTTTTTTAAGGAGACAGAGGCAATTTTGTTCACACTTGGTTATCTCGAGTGTCTTCAATAAAGGTCACTGTAATATCTTTCAGAGTTATTGTCTGAATACCGATATATATGCTAAAAGGTACAACTTCCTTAAGTTTTGTCCATGAGTGTAATTGCAACAGTATGGTTAAGTGAAAGGTTTCGAGAGAAGAGAGAGTTACTGTGACAATCTTAGCTACAAACTAGCACAGCTCTGGTAACATCAGCAGGTTGAAGTTCTATACTTGTTGATGCTTGAAGACACATTTATTGCTTAGAGAAACTTCTGAAACATTTCACAAAACCACAATTTCTGACTTCAGATCCTTCCTGGATGGATGGAGTAGTTTTCTCATTTTTCCCATTTGAATAACTCAATGGTGGTGCTTGT
The DNA here is from genome assembly GCA_030710605.1 of Cordylochernes scorpioides. Lineage (NCBI taxonomy): Eukaryota > Metazoa > Arthropoda > Arachnida > Pseudoscorpiones > Chernetidae > Cordylochernes > Cordylochernes scorpioides. The sequence goes on from CP092876.1 coordinate 57,906,157, forward strand.
CTAAACACATTGATAACTTAACTACACAAGTGCTATGTAATACTTTTAACATACACCAGCAGCCATACCCATAGGCAAATAGAGAAAAATATTTTACATTCACAATTGTGCAGCAGCCTTAGGAAGTACCCCATCATCCCAATGGCCATGTTAGGCTCCCCTGATCATATCCTATGTGTCTTGAAATGTTGAAAACAGTCGCCAATCTAACAGTCTTCTTTTTTATTTTTTGCTTATTCCTAGTATATGTGGTACAGGTCATGATAATCATTGTGGGTAGAAGTTGGCGATTTCAACCCACCATGATTATCATGACCTGTACCTCGTGTACTAGGGATAAGCAAATAAAATGTCATTATAGTGTGGGGGGGGGGCGAGGGAGGGGGCATTCTGGCTGTGGTGGTCCAGTATAGAAGCTTGGAAAGGACATAAGGAAGGTTGCTGGTAGAGATGTTCTCACCTTGTGCAGACACACCATGTGGAAGGTGGGGCTGTCCTTCATCCCACGGTAGTTGTGTGCAGCCTCCACGGCATTCTCCAGCATCTTGCTCTCCGGGACTCGGTCACATCTCCCAGTACCTCGGGGAACCAGTGGCCTCCCATCATACACTGCACAGCCATTCCATCAATGGAGTCAGACATCAGAGCTGTGGTTGATAGGATCTCTCTTTGAATATTGGATGGAAATGTTTCATCTTGTGTGACTAGCCATGAGGTAGGGATATAAATTAGATGTAACTCAAGCACAACCAAGTTGGACACTAGATGCCTCGAGTGGATCTATCTTCACACAGCACCATAGATTGAGTGGGAAAGAACAAGTTTGTATCCAAGGGTTTTACAAATAGTTTTGCCACATACATGTATAAGGGAGAAACACTTCAGAGCAAAGGGGCACTAAACACAGATACACTCATAGATATAACTTAAGGAAGTTGTACCACTCAGGATTCAGACAATAACTCTGAAAGATACTTGATACACGTTGACCTTTATTGATGACACACGAGATAACCAAGTGTGAACAAAATTGCCTTTGTCCCTTTAAAAAAAAACTAGATGATCGGCGACATCATAATATGAAACTTCCTCAAGTTTTGTCCATCAGTGTGGTTACAAAATCAATACACCACATGAAGAAACAACTGTACTAGAAATAATACAAGTGTATCTAGGTAGACAATTTGTATTATATATATGTCATAATATATACTCTTCCTGGAATAATAAAGCAAACCTACAGTCAACCCAGAGAGAGACGGGCAGCTAAAGTCCGGTCATTTAAGACACCAGCGACATTCCAAGGGGCGACCAGAGGGGCCCGTGAGTTCTCGGGACTATTAAGACAGTTGAGGATTGTGGTGCGACACGAACGACCGCCCGGCTTTTGCCGGGCCCGTCTCTCTCCCCCTCTCTCTCTCTGGTTGCCTGGGTTCCTCTACCAACTTGTGGTGTGATTATTTCTCTTTCCCCACCTTATTATTATATTGCCACATTAAAAGTCGACAGGATAAGACCTGGCCGGGAAGCAAATCCCTCATATACCAGAGTATATGAAGAAAACAAGAAGCAAGACCACGATGATCGGACAAACCCACAACCAAGTTCCACAATAATTTACAACCAACTCAACTGTAGCCACTTCTCTTCCAGCTCTCACCCCCTTCCTCGCCAACTTTTGAACCGTTACCCTGAAGAAGTGATCACCTACGACGGAGATGAAGCTGCCGCCCACTTCTCCCAGCACTAGATCTGCCCAAGAACGATCGCCGCGCCAGAGCAGGACACCTTCCACCACCATGGACTCCGCCATATCCCTCCCGCTACTGTGGCGGACAACACTGGCACGTACAGCAGACAGAACCCTCCCTCAATGAACTCAATGAATCTACTTTCTCTCTAAACCAACATAACCTGTAAGTGCAATTGTTTTACCCCTCTCATTCTTACAACTGTGTTAACCTTCTACCAGCCCATAACCTTCTATAAAATTATTAATTTTTCAATTATCGAACTACTATTGCCACTAATCTCCACTCTTCATTTACGATAATATATTTTGTAGATTTTCTCTCTAGCATATCCACCGACCCACACCATCTAGCCACTGGTGTGTTCTTCACAGGATGCAGATTGACTAACTGCTAGATGTTTATCAACTTCTTTTTGTTCGCACTTGAACAATCTGCATCGAGCGGCACAACTTCGCTCCTCCTTCTCGTGCCACACGTTCGCCACACGGGCCCTGTCTTCAAATCTTTGTTTGTCCCTTGTTCATACCAGCACGATATAACCTACCTCCGATATTTCCCACGGAGGTACGTTAAATATTGTCGCTGATTTTGTCCGGTCCGTCATCACTTCGCGCAAACATGGGTTTTACGTTCAACCCGTCGCGAAATCATCTCCTCGCACAAGCTCCCACGACGGGTCAAACACCTCGTGTACGAGACGCTTGTTAATTGTAAAGGACAACACCGTCCTCGTCTCAATGTGTGGCTCTGTGCGCGCACCCTTTCCTCCAATTAGTTAAAACAACTAGAGTCTCTTAGTATCGAAATAATTAAGATGGAAAGGCCCAAAGCAAGTTTCCCCTCGCTCTGTTCGCATATATTTTATACCTTTGTATCTCGAACTATTTTAATTTCTCAAATTAACTATAAGTCCATGCGACTTCATCACCTACACACGGGACTTTTGCCCTCTGACTCGCTACACGAGTAACTGCATAGATAAGGTAGAATGGCCCAATGCAAATTTCCCCTCGCTCTGTTCGCCAAAATTCTAACATTGTATGTAGTTCTATATTTACCTCAGTCCTGAGCTCACGCAATTTCCAACCTCAACCTCATTTCTCGTACTCTACACTTATAGCATAGAAAAACCTATGCTAAGTTTTCCCTTTGCCATGTCCGCCTGAAAACATATCTTAAAGTGTAGAGTTCCCCAGTCTTAATGACCTTAAGATTTTCATCATGTGTTTGTGACTCCCCTTCTCCTTGTTCACACTCCTCCATAGCATTTCCCTTATAATACATTAGATGTTATTGTATATAGCCTTTTATAACTTTGATATTATCAAGAATTCCCTTAAATTTCTAACTCTCCGGTGTTGTAAAACTGCTTGTAAATATTATTTACTTGTGTACTATACAATATTTTATTTACATAAAACTATGTCACCATAACCTTAAATAATTTCAACTATAAAATTATTTTCTCTATTCCTGGCTTCTCCAGCTTTAAGTATACTCAAACCATGTTCAGCCTTCTTCAACGGGGGCCATATGTCATAATATATACTCTTCCTGGAATAATAAAGCAAACCTACAGTCAACCCAGAGAGAGACGGCAGCTAAAGTCCGGTCATTTAAGACACCAGCGACATTCCAAGGGGCGACCAGAGGGGCCGTGAGTTCTCGGGACTATTAAGACAGTTGAGGATTATGGTGCGACACGAACGGCCACCTGCTGTTGCCGGGCCCGTCTCTCTCCCTCTCTCTCTGGTTGCCTGGGTTCCTCTACCAACTTGTGGTGTGATTATTTCTCTTTCCCCACCTTATTATTATACCACATATGATAAAATGAGAGAAGAAGTGCTCAACTCCACAGACAACGGCTGATTGCTCCCCCTCCCCTCTAAATTCCTCCTCACTCAAGTACATATATAACCTTTTAGAGGAATCCCCTTGTAAGACAATAGTGTCTTAATAAAGGTTTTTGTTGTTGTTGTTGTATTATACCACATATATATATACAGTAAAACCTCCCTTAAGCGGACACCTCTCCAAGAACAGTTTTCATTTGCAAAATTACCATTTTTGCTATTTAGCAACTCTCAGGTAAGAGGACACCACTCCCTAAAGGACACTTTGGCTCTGCAATTAGGTGTCCTTTACAGGGAGGTAGCTCTACTGTACATGTAGAGCCGAATAAGTAAATTCTAGTTGATGTTGGATGTTCCAAGTGAATCTCTAGCATGTTCCAGTAGTATACAACTTACAGTGATCCGGGTCTTGTTCTGTTCTGCTCCGTTGTGCTGAGGGAAGCAGCAGGAATCAAAGACAATTCCCAGGATGAAAGCTCCTTCACAGGAAGGGGCGAGGAAGCCAAACCCCTGACACAACACAGGATCTCAACAACAGGAACTTCTGGTGTACAAGGAAGGTTTAACAGACTCATTACTCCATTTGTTATGTTGTGTCTGATGGAGGTGAAGCATTTACTTTATGGACAGCACAAAATGAATACTACTGTTTTTTAAATTTTAAAAATACAGAAAACCTATCTATAGCGCCCCACTCTTGGGATTCACCAAAATAGGGTGCTATGGACAGGTCACTTTTAATGTAAATAACATCGTACTTTGTATTTAAAATCGGGCGTTATAGAGAGGGGGGCGCTATAGACAGGTTTAACTGTATAATCAATCAAAAACAAAACATTAACAAGTAAACCTATTTATAATTAAAGGGTTGGTGAGCAAGAGATATAAATCATTGATTTTTGAACAACCATAATCCAGAATTGAAACTGAGCACTTGAAACACACACATTGAGCACACTGTTCCATCCTGCATCACCTCCACAGCTGGCTATTATCCACCAGAGACACAATCAGCTGACTGCAGGTGTTGCACTATGTGTGGAAATGAACAGAGTCTTGTGGCTTCTCAGAGGCATCCTGGTGTGTCAAGTCACCGAGAATGGCCTCAGCCTGCTTAACAGTGCGAAGTCTCTAACAGCTTAATTTTTTTTTTTTGAGAGAGAGAGGTTGTGTTTTTTGCTGTAAATATGGAGACTGTATCTTACTTTTCGAACTGGACCCTCTGTCTAAGTCCTGAAAACATCCCTTTTTATTCTGCGCGACGGATGGTGCAGCATTAGTGAGAGGAGTAAAATTCATTGGAGTATTTAGATGCGTGTTGATGGGACATCTGGGTCACCTGTAGGTAGGAATACGACTGTTAACATTTAGCTGGACATAGTGGGACAGGCCTAGGGTGGCCCTACCAGGAGTTCAGAACTCCAGACATACTTCACCTGTCCCGTGCAGGGTCACCCCCCACTGCTTTGAGGCAGTTAACAGGTCTTGGGGAGGTCTCTAACAGCTACTCATTTCCTGATTTAGTTGTTCCAATAAAAGTCTCAATTTGATGTTTGTGGAAGAGCGATTGCTCGAAGCACATTATATATTTATAATTGTATGTAATTCTGCTGTCCTCAAAGATTATGTTCATAGCTCATTTAAAATACCCATTCCATCAGTATAACTATAAAATGAAAACTGAAAAATTCAATAATACAGTGGTATGGTAGATTAAACTGGCGAAACCGCTGGGAGAGTTCAACACTGATGAACCAGGCCCTCCCATTTATTTTTTCATTGCAGTAAGGGCAGTAGAAAATTGTTTAATTTTAAAAATAATCATAAATGTCTATAATAGTTTCGAATTCTCATTTCTTGATTTATCAAGAAAATGGTTTGGCCAAATATCACAGAACAAGTTGAATATATGTTGAGTAGATTTTGTTCCACTAGATGGAGCTCTACCATCTAAAATGTTCATATGAGTGGTCAGGATATCCCTTTTTTTGTTTTTTAACATGTATCTTTATTTTATAAATATATATTCTTATTTTTTTTAAATGATATTTATTTATCTTGTATTTAATTGAACCTTATAAGAACTATGCTGTGTATATGAGGAATTGGTGGAAGGATGGTCTAAATCGTTGGTTTTCAATTCCCGCATTGGGCACTTTTTTCTGATTAAAAAAAATGCTCCAATGGGCCTCGTTTCTTGCAAAAGTCCAACCCCACCAGCGAGTGCTAGTAACTAAACGGGGCTCTGGCACATTTGTAAGTGCAAAGTCGAACTGCTTTTCACATATGTAGACATGTGGTGCACTTACAGTAAAAGCAGTTGCCTTCTTTTACTCACCATGATTATCATGGCCTGTACCACGTGTAGTAGGGATAAGCAAAAAAAGGTATATATATTTTAACTTTACTAAATTGTTCCCACAGAGTATGAGTGTAAGAACACAAGTAAATAGGCGTTACCGTAAGAAGAGAAATTTATTCTTTTTTTTTTTACTATGTTATAAGTCTCTTTTTTATTTTGTTCTTTCTCTTGTTAAATCAATAAAAATAATGTTTGATTAAAATTCTTGGAATCAGTTTTTTTTAAGTCAAAGCAAAGTCAACAAATTATCAGTGTTAAGGAAATTGAAATACAGTAGAACCTCCATTAGAGGACACTCACGCTTGAGGACACTTCTCTATAAAGGACAGTTTTCATTTGCAAAATTTTCATTTTTACTATGTAGCAACTCTCCGGTAAAAGGACACCTCTCCCTAAAGGATACTTTGGCTTTGTAATTAAGTGTTGTCCTTTACAAGGAGGTTCTACTGTAGTATATTCTTCTTTCTTATCTCCACACTGGGTGAAGTAGAATGCCTTTGTCATCTTCTTCTTTCTTATCTCCACTCAATCATACTAAGGTATCAAGCTTGTAAAGCTTGAGACTTTTGATGGTGTCTGCCGGGGAATATTAGAGCTCATCAATGAATGAGTCAATACAGTCAATAATATGTCTTGGGGTTGCAGGCTGAGAATTGCGCTTAGTACATAGTGGGAAGACCCTGCAACCATTCTGGAAAGTCATTGTCCGTAGATGACCAGATTTAAGTCTGGAAATCAAAGACTGTTGTTCTCTTGGGAGGACAGAACCGGTGCTTGTCCCTCCTGCTCTGTACCAATCATGTGCAGCATCAGAGCCTTTGTCATTAAGACTGGGAGCACTACTCAGTGGCAGGCCGACTCTACTGTAGTATGATATCAGTTGTTAGCACAGAGGAGTATATCTAACCTGGACTGGCAAGACGGCCCCAGAAAACTCCAGGATGACAGAAGCCACGTGGACACTCTGGATGGAGTTCAGATGGGACTTTATCTCTGGGACATCAGACAGCAGTCTGCCAAGGTGTGTCAACACAGCCAGTAGGTTAGACAACTTCTGTGTCTGTCCATTTACTAGAGGTTTATCACAAGTATTGTAGTGTACTTAAACCTCTCTATGATTATTCTAACTATTGGACACCACACTGTAATAAATATTTTCTTATCCCCTTGTGTAAAGATTACACAAATTCCATGAGTTCATGCTCCTTGAGCTGTTTTATGATAAGCAGCGGTCTCTCCCAAAGGTCCTGTTTAATGCTTCTAATGCAAGTGTGTTCTGGAGCACACTGTAATAAATAGAATACAGAAGAATATTGCATTTTAAAGAATAAGTTTGGGGTAAGAACTCTCTCTAGTTTTTATTTTTAATTTAAATTCATTTATCTTTTCAATTTATTATTTGCATAATACACCTATTATATATGTATATGTAGTACACTTACAGTAAAAGCAGTCGCCAACTCTTACCCACCATGATTATCATGGCCTGTACCACGTGTACTAGGAATAATTTAAAAATATATGAAACTTTATTTAAATGTTGAAAAATATATATACAGTAGAACCTCCCTGTAAAGGACAACACCTAATTGCAGAGCCAAAGTGTCCTTTAGAGAGAGGTGTCCTCTTACCGGAGAGTTGCTAAATAGTAAAAAGGGTAATTTTGGTGATGAAAACTGTCCTTTGTAGAGAGGTGTCCTCTAGCGGGAGTGTCCTCTCATGGAGGTTCTACTGTATACATATAAAGTTGGTATTACTCTGACAATATTGGTAGGAAGACCTGGCTGAAGAGTAATGAAATTCCAGCTGTTTCAGCAAATAGGACAGTGCAATTTGAGAGGGTTCATTAGCAAATAGATAGACTTCTATATCAATTAATGTGGTAATAATAGTAGTAATTTTTTTCTTAAATGTGAATACATAATCTATTTCAACACTAGACAAAACTCCATCAGTGGAACCATCATTATTACCATTAGTATGAAAAAAAAGTACAAATATGATTCCGTACTGTGATAAGGTGCATAAATTATGAAAAATAAAAAGGCATCTCCTTATCATGCAACTGAAGTTGATATTTATTCCGAAAGATGGCGCCAGCCATCAGCATCTTCCAGTTGCACGAAAAGGAGATACCTTTTTCATTATCATAATTGTGGTGGTGCTTATCTCCTTAGACCATGTCTTGAAGTCCACTCTTCTCTATGAGAAGAAAAGAATTCATATACGGTGTAATTAGGTGTGTTTCCTGTTGATGGGAACATCTGAGACACCCAAAGATAGGAAAATACAACTTTGCCTGTTAACATTTTGCTGGGCTTAGTAGGACAGATTTCATGCCTTGGGTACCAGGAGTACAAGACTCCAGACATACTGCCCTGCACAGGGTCACCTCCCTGCCATGATGAGGCAGTTAAGAGGACTCAGGGAAGTTATCGCATAAGCGTTAATTATTTAATTAAAAATTAAATTCTAAGACCACTAAATGAAAGATAAAGAGGGCACATTTTTTAATGATGAACCAACCTTCAGGGCAATTAAACTAACTAGACCACTCTACAGCTGTTATAACTATTTGATAAGATAGTTATATAAGGGGGTCGGTGGAAGGATGGTCTAAACAGTTGGTTTTCGACCGCAACGACCCGGGTTCGATTCCCAAATTGGGCACTTTTTTCTGATTTAAAAAAATGCTCCAATTGCCCCCGATTCTTACATAAGTCCAACCCCACAAGCGTGTGCATGTAACCAAACGGGGCTATGGCACATTTGTAAGTGCAAAGTTGAACTGCTTTTCACGTGTGTAGACATGTGGTGCACTTACAGTAAAAGCAGTCGCCTTCTTCTACCCACCATGATTATCATGGCCTGTACCACATGTATTAGGGACAAGCAAAAAGAATCTGACAAGATGGGTTATAGATCACAAGGCAACAAGACAAGTTTATCAAACCTGAGGCTTCAGTAACAGCATTGTTACATCATGAATGATTACCTGATTTGCTCCGTTATATTGTGTTCAATGTATTTTTTGTTGTTGCCTATATAGTCTGAATTTTGGAATGAAGTACGCTCAAGGACAAAATTAAAGCTCCAGAACACATTTTGGCTTGAATTAGATGCGCTAAACAGGATCTTTAGGAGAGGCTGCTGGTCATCATCAAACAGCTCGAGGAACATGAAATCATGAAATTCGTGTAATCTTTACACATGGAATTTCTTTTTTTTTTTGTGCTTATACCTAGTACATGTTTTACAGGCCATGAAAATAATGGTAGGTAGAAGTAGGCAACTGCTTTTACTGTAAGTTCACCACATGTCTACACATGTGAAAAGCAGTTCGACTTTGCACTTACAAATGTGCCAGAGCCCCGTTTGGTTACTTGCACTTGCTGGTGGGGTTGGACTACACAAGGGGATAAGAAACAACAATGATGGACTGCACTATGAGACAGCCACCCTATAGCTAAAGTGACACATCTAATCATGGCTAGATCATGGTCCTACCTGGGGCCTTCAGGCAGGAGAAGATGTGATCAGCCTGGATGGTTTTCCCTCCTTCCAGCTCAACCTGTAACAGTCCACAGCTGTCTTCCTCCTCATGATTTATCATGGTCAACTTGAAATGGAAAGTGGATCCCCTTATACAGTAAAACCTCAATAAGAGAGGACACTCGTGCTAGAGAACACCTCTCTATATAGGACAGTATTCATTTGCAAAATTACCATTTATATTGATAATGCACAATTTGGATTATATATTATAAAAACACTAGGTACTAAAACCAAGTCCAAATAAATAGTGTGTGACATTTTGGTAGCAGCATTGTTACCATCTTCATTCACGCTTATGGCAAAACACCAGCCAACAATGAACCTACTTCAACCATAATACAGGCTATTTCTAAGGATATAAAGAAAATTAGAGACAGGGGCACAAAGATAAAAATCAACAAAATGTTTAACACAAGAAGCGCAGTAATTATAAAATTGCCTAATATGACAGAGATGAATTCACTTCAAGAGGAATTGAACAAATCTGAGGAATTAAAAACAATAAGCAAAATTTTTGTTCCAAAGCAAAGAGATCCAACAGTGGTGGTGAAAAACGTTTCCAAACTAACCGATACAACCACATTTGTAAACACGATTTGCAATATGAATCAGGAGCTGAACGGAATGGAAGATGAAATCAAGATATTATTCGTAATGAAATCTAACACACCAACCCAAAGCATAGTCCTGAGAGTTTCCCCAAAAGCCTATCAACTTATGAAAAGAATGAACAATACATTATATACAGACCTAGAACGTTGTCAGATACAAGATAAAATCCTAGTAAAACAATGACAAAATTGTTTTCAGTTTAATCCAGACCATAAAACAAAAGAATGTCCAAATGTACAAATATGTTGCATATGTGGAACCCAGGGCAATCACGTCTGTACTAAAGAGTTAAGATGCCATAACTGTTCAAAGAATCCAAGACTTAGGAATAGTCCGATTAACCATAAACCAAATACAAATGACTGTCCTCAATATAAATTGCAGGTTTATAGAACAGTGAGAAGAACTCAATATCTCATCGGTTCAGAAGAGGAATGAATAACGAATTTAGTTATTTGTAATCATGGTGATCACTGCTCTACCATATAGAGGAAACATAAAATGTTTACAACAGAATATTAGAAAAAGTATGACAGCTTTAAACGAACTTACAATTTCAACGAATAATAATCCACCCGATATTATATTACTTCAAGAACCATATGTTTTAAATAAACAGGTTATATTTGATTTAGACTCACCAATAATTTATTCAAAGACTTCAGAAATTATTTACACAGCAACAATCATTGTAAATAAAAATATAAAATTCAAAAAATTATATAATTTTACGAATCAATTCTGTACTGCAATATCTGTCATAACCTCAAATTCGTTTGTAGTAATCGCAAATTTTTACTTTCATCCCAATTCCTGTAATGATACTCACTTAGAATTTATAAGAAACTTGATTAATACTTATTCAAATAACCCTATAGTCCTATGCGGAGATTTCAATTCCCGTCATCCAATCTGGTTCGATAAAATAACAAATTCAAATGGTTACAAATTGCAAACAATAATAAATGAAAATCACTTGTACATTCTCAACGATAAAACTCCAACATGTAGAGGGGCAAGTATAGTAGATTTAACAATCTCGAATAGACTTTCAATAAATATGATCAGACATTGGACCACCTCATCACTGACGAATATTTCTGATCATTTGGCAATTCAATTTGAAATTCACTCAAAATTTAATTATATAAAAGATAAACAGAATTCTACATGGAAATTCAATGAAAAACACGCCAACTGGACAAATTTCTCCAAAAATCTCAAGTATCAAGAATTTATCAAAAATAAAGAATGAGGCAGATATGGTGGAAAATTGCACGGATATTGATAAAGTTGTAAACAAACTCACGGATAATATAATAGAAGCAGCTTACATATCATTAAAAGTAAAATCAAACAACTACGCATACGATGCAGGTATAAAATGGTGGAATAAAGAACTTGAACAAATGAAAACACATTTTCATTATGTAAGAAACTTATTTTTATCACAGTAAGACTATCGATGCAACAAGATTTAAACAAGTCAGAAACATATTTAATAATATGATAAAGAAAGCAAAGATAAATAGTTTGAAAATTTTCATCGAAGAAAATGAATCAAATGATCCTTTTGGTAACGCATATAAAATTTTCAAAAAGCTCAAATCTTCAAATAAGCAAAAAGGACTTCCCATAATAGACAACAATCAAGAATCAGAAAAAGAAAAACGCATTACAGACATAATAAATGTATTAATTGCAGATGACAGAATTGATCAAGACAACCATCAACAAGAATTGGTTAGAAGTTACGAACCTTTTCTAAGGAATTCAAGCGCTATCCATATTGATACCGAAGAAATAGAATATCTAATTGACAATAGCAATGTTAAAAAGTCACCAGGTCAAGATAATATCAGTAATAACGATAAAATGCGCAAAGACTCTGATACTTCCGGTGCTACATTCGTTATTAAATAAATGTTTTCAGATGGGATATTTTCCAAGGGAATGGAAAACGACAGTTTTAAAAATTCTAATTAAACCAAACAAATCTAACGTCGAATCAATAAAAAGCTATCGACCTATTTCGTTAACATCTAATCTGTCTAAGATCTACGAAAAAGTTATTAAAAAGAAAATTTATGAATATTATATGCAAAACAATTTATTAAGTCCCAAACAGCATGGATTCGTCAAGTCAAAATCTACTATTACAGCCTTGAATAATATAATCGATATAATAATGGAACACAAAACCAAAGAACTGACAGCTCTGGTCACAATAGATATTGCGGGAGCCTTTGATAATGCATGGTGGCCTGCGATCTTAAAAATAATAGATGAAGATAACTTGCCGGAAAGTTCAATAAGGACTATTCAATCATATTTCAAATTGAGGAAAACGAAATTTACATATGAGAACTTAACAATAAATAAACAAATTACAAAGGGATGTCCGCAGGGTGGCCCGCTATCTCCACTACTATGGATAATATTACTAAACGATCTTTTGATCAAATATCAAGTTCCTAATAGTGAAGTGGTGTGTTATGCGGATGATGTATCAATTATATGCTGGCACAACAATTGCAAAGACCTGAAATTAGTTATAGAAAAGGCATTAAATACGATTGATGTATGGTGTAAGAGTAACAAACATGAAATAAGTCTAGAAAAAACTAATATACTTTATTTACATAACAAAGAAAAAATCCCAATCAAATTTAATAATGAAATAATCATACCAACTCTGAAGACCAAAATATTAGGAGTAATAATTGCAAATCACAGAAGAAGAAACAAAATAAATTTTACATACCACATAGAAGAAATAGTAAATCGTACAAAACGTTTTAAAAATTATCTCTTCTCAATTTGCGGGAAATCTTGGGGTCTAAGCACCCAGAAAAGGCTAACTTTATATAAATCCATTTTCAGACCAATACTTACATATGGAGCCGAAATTTGGTTCAAATATTTAAATAAAAAATGTTTACAAAAACTAAATTCAACCCAATATCAAATACTGACATGGTGTATACAAGCCTATAAATCCACATCATATAGCTGTGTTCATAGTTTGGCCAACATTCCTCTGATCTTAGACTTTATCGAATCCAGAATCATGATATCTGATCTGAGAAACTTATCCCCAGATGATCAACAAATTTATGACCCATTTATTCCAGGAATTATAGATACCTTTCTCAAATCAAGAATGAATGTTCTGAAAAACGAAGCAAATAATACTTTCTTAAGCTTTTTTTCCCAAGAAATCCCTAAATACTTTCGTCCAAATTTTTATAATACTCAATTTGTTACAAACCACGGAAATTTCAAAAGTTTTCTAAATAGAATAAAGGCAGCGGAGGATTCAAGTTGCTTTTGTGGTATGGAGGAACAAACCTCAAGACATCTACTGATCGATTGCCCAGCATTTCAAGATTATAGAATGAAGAATGAACTAGTTGTTTATGAATTAAACGATTCGATTTCCGATAAAAAAAATCATATCTAAAGTTCAATTAATTTTGTAAATACATTCTAAAATTTCTACAAAATCTGAATTTCTAATGTTTTTATTCGTTGAATAAGGTAAATAACTTATGTAAACAAACTTTTCTCCTTGTTTGGCGCAAGTATCCCTTGCGGGATATAGCGCTTTGGAAATAAAATAATTGTAATTCAGCACTTTTGTCTGAAGATGGTAACAACGTTGTTATTGAAACGTCACACACTATTAATTTATTTGGATTTGGTCTTATTACCTTGTGTTTATATCACTTATATTATTTAACAACTCTCCGGTAAGAGGACATCTCTCCCTAAAGGACACTTTGCCTCTGCAATTAGGTGTTGTCCTTTACAGGGAGGTTCTACTGTATTGCCTTCTCATCATTATATTTAGCAGGTTAGAATTCAAAATTCTCAGAGTGATTGCAGAGTACTGAAGAAACAAGACTAATATTTGACTTGATATGTCAACATGGAGTCACCCACAGTATCAACTACAGGACCACCATATACAGAAATCGATAAGTTTGGCCTGGCTACATTACATCGTGACCCAGTGTGATAAGTCTATAATGTTCTTGGTTATACCTCACTTACACCCAACTTATTGATAACTCTGGTTGTAAGGCTAAAGCAAAACCGCCGTCTATGCCAATTAAACAGTACCTATATCTATAAAATATTTTTTTCTTATCCTTAATAAACGTGGTACAGGCCATGATAATCATGGTGGGTAGAAGTAGGCGACTGATTTTATTGTAAGTGCACCACATGTCTACACATGTGAAAAGCAATTTGATTTTGCACTTACAAATGTGCCAGAGCCCCGTTTGGTTACTTGCACTCGCTGGTGGGGTTGGACTTTTGCAAGAATCGGGAGCCATTGGAACATTTTTTTTTTAATCAGAAAAAGTGTCCGATGCGGGAATTGAACCCGGTTTGTAGCGGTCGAAGCGGAAAACCAACGGTTTAGACCATCCTTCCATCGACCCCCATATCTATTAAACATTATTTATACAGGTATTTGAAAAAGAGGGAAACGTATGGAATGATGAGAGGAAAAAAATAGTCGTGGGGTGGTAGTAGATGGTGCAAATCCTGAGTACACATGGTACTGGCCATGATAATCATGGTCAGTAGTTAGCGACTTGGTTTTACTGTAAGTGCACCATATGTCTACACATGTAGAAAACAGTTCAACTTTTGCACTTACAAGTGTAGCAGAGAGCCCCGATTGGATACTTGCACTCTGGATACTTGGGACTTCTGCAAGATTAGGGTGCTTATAAAGCATTTTTTTCTTTAGAAAAAAAAAGTGCCCAATACAGGATCCCCTCTAAATAGCACATGAACTAGGTTCATGTGCTATTTAGAGGGGATCCTGTATTGGGCACTTTTTTGTTGTTTATGTTTTGTTGTTAATTATACCCATGTGCAAAGATTACACAGAATTCCATAAGTCCATGCTCCTCAAGCCGTTTGATGATAAGCAGCAGCCTCTCTCAAAGGTCCTGTTTAGTACATCTAATGCAAGCCAAAATGTTTTCTGGAGCTGCAGGTACCAAGCTACATTTTGGACTAATGGGGTAGTTGATGTAATATCAGTTATACTTAATGGTATTTAGAGGTAGCATTTTGTGTGAATGTGTAGGGCATTTTTAAAATTCAGGTAGACTTCTCAGCTTAAAGGAATAAAAAAACACATAAAGAGCCTCTTTGCAAAATAATCATTATACTAAATACACTAATGGACAAAGCCAAGCCAAAATGTGTTTTAGAGATACAGGTGATGTAAATTATATAGAGACTTTCAAAATGAGTAGGTTTGGTAGAGGGAAAGTATGTCAGGAAGTAATGTAAATATGAGTAGGTAGGAAGTACACTAGAACTCACAACACCCCAACACCCCCCCCCCCCCCCCCCACAACACCCCTGGACCCCTGGAATTTTTGACCAAATTCTGGTTCCAAGGTGACTAACAGGGCGCCCATTTTTCAATGTAGACACAACAACAACATGATTTCAGTAGTTACAAACCGTAGGCTGAGGTCTGAGCTCCACCCGTGTGACAGGGGTGGACGGGACCACCTCCACCAAGCTGGAGTTGGAAATCCGGGAAGCCATGGCATCCGGCAAGGTCTGAAGTTCGAATTTCAAGTTTCACATGGTCCAGCCTTCTTGTCTGGCTTTTGCCATAAGCTCTGTGTTGTGTCCAGTATCTGTCGGGACTGAAGTACCTGGCAATCACACATCCTGCTGTAATGAATTTCTCTCAATTCTGATATCCTTGACTGGTTGATACCTTCAACAACAATTTATTTCTCCCGCGTGCCACCATTTGCTTTAGGCAAACTACACGCGCCACACCTTACTCAAACTATCTACAATGGTCATGATAGAAAGTTATATATAAAAAAAGATAATAGAAAAAAATAAATAAATAAAAAGGACAGGATATGCCTTTTTTGTTTTTAATATCAACACCTGACCTTTTTATTATTTTTTTCTATTATTTTTCGATGTGTTAAGCGTATTTACGCAAGTTTGGCCATAAATACCCATTTCCTGGTTTTTCAAGAAGACTCTGGTACCAAAACTATTTTTGGTCGCAGTGGTACAGCATACTCCACGCTGAGGAGCGCCAACAGCGCGAAATGCGTTCGTGGATGGCTTTTCTTGATTTATCAAGAAATTGGGTTGGCCAAATATCAGGGAACAGGCTAAACAATGTTTAGTTGATTTCTGTTCCACCAGATGGTGCTCTGCCATCTAAAAATCACATGTGCTCCTGGTCAGGATATGCCTTTTTTATTTTTAAAGTTATATATGTTACATGGTTCTATATGGTGTAAGATTTATAAAATATTAGCATATAACGTGGATAGAATCCTACACAACTGGGGCAAGATTGTTAGCTAGGGTTTGGTTTAAGTAGTTGAATAAAATTAAATCTTTTTTATTCTGAGGCTAGAGTATTTAGCCTATTTGATGATTCCATGAAGGTGAGGGTAGGTTGAAACCTTCAATGATGTGATCTTCCACACTTGCCTATCATGTCAGAGCTCTCATAGAAGTTGTAAGTCTAGACAGATAGGTCTTCTTTATTTTTTTCTTCCCTGAAATTTTACCTTTATTGTATCTTGCTTGATAGTACAAGATCTCACAAATATCATGGCTCATTCATCTTTTGGGCTTGAAAACTGAAAAGTGTGTGAGATACCTGACAATAAGGCCCCAACTCTTAGGAAAGGGGAAATCCCTATCTGGTGCTTCCACGTGGTGGTCAATGAATGCCTTATAGAGCAGCTAAGCT
>CP092876.1:57923164-58084853 GCA_030710605.1 Cordylochernes scorpioides
AGGATTAATGTAAGGAGAAACCAGGATAAGTCTCAACTCCATCTTGTTTTTGTTGTTTCTTATCCTATTGTCTAAATATTACACGAATTTCATGTCTTATGGAATGGGGTGTAGGGGTTCAGATTTAATTGATTATGGCACCACAACTCTTAATTTGAGGAGTTGCTCTCACTTATCCTTGGAAATAGCTTCTAAAAGGGGATAATAATATTATAGGGTCAATGGCATATAGATGTGGAAGGCAAGAGGAGGAAAAACCACCGCATATTCATTCTTCTCATGAAAATCCTCATGAATGGAACAAGGCCAAGGTCTTACCACCAAACTAGAGCAGTAGATTGATTGTCTGGGATGAACCTGATTGAGAGGCTGAAACACCAGACTTAAACTGGTTCACCTGATATCAAATTAATTTTCTACATTTACCTCTCTCTGCTCCCATTGTGTGCTTTGAGAACTTCACATTTTGGTTAGAAACTCCGCCATTGCCGGTCCCAAGCTCGATGTAAAAGGAGGAGGGGGAGCATAACAAGCACGTTAAAAAGCAGGGTTTAGTTGGCCCGACTGATAGTACCCTGTAAGGGCTCTTATCCTTGGGTTACAGGATAATCAGCAGCGTCTGTTCTCCATGTTAGGAGCGGCTGCACAGGGCGTATGTTCCTCATGTTAGAGGCGGCCATTTAATACCAGGTCAAAGTCCAAGTTACACCTTTCTGTAGGTGACCTCAGGGAAATACTGGATAAAACCAGCGCTTTAACGTAACTGGCATATAACTTATATGGAGTCGTGCATAAGAGTTCTTGAACTTCTTTATGAGCACGACCTCCAAGATCTTGTCTAATTTGGACTAATAAAAGGATAAGTAACATTTTGGTTCAGTGCTCTGAAGTGTGCCATTATGTTATTAGGATGCTAACTTAAAATAAGTTAAATTAACACTGATGAATTTTTGAATTTTTAAAAATATGGCTGTATTTAGAATACAGTATAACTCAGGGATGGCGAACGTGCGACCTTTTCTTGCCCAAGTTGTGGCCTTTTCATAAATTCAATTATTTTATGGAAAATATCTAATACGAATGTCATATATTATATAATATATAATATATAAAAAATATATAATATTGTTGCACCAGGTTGCGGCTTGGCAGACTCTTCAGCCATGATTCTCTCCTGTGCTGGGTCTTGCATCTTACCAGAGCGTGTTTCAACCACCCTACAAATTTATATAAGGGAATAATGAGATAAATCTACTTTAAGTAGCCTCCAGAATTATTTATTTATTTCTCACATCAAAGAGAGAGAGCAGAGAAGTCACACGTGTACCTAAATACAAATGATAATTCTATAATACATATATTCTGTTTATAATATATATATTCTGTTTAATAAAATAAATAAATATAAAATATAATTTTGAATTTAAAATATATGAAAAATAATATTACAAATTAAAATAAAATAGGTTCATTAGCCATGATGCAACACTTCCCCCTCTCCAGAGGTCGTCACGTCCTCGTGAGTTACCTCATCAATTCTCTCAAAATAGGGTTTGAGTCTTGAGACATGGAAAATCAATGGGTCTTGGCCAGGATTATCTTTCGGCTCGATTAAGTAATTTACGTTAGACAGCTTCTTTAATATTCGATATGGGCCAAAATATTTTCTCAATAGTTTTTCACATTTTCCGATTTTCCTGACTGGTGTCCAAACTGCCACTAAATGTCCTGGTTCATAGATTTTCTCATTGTGTTTTTTGTCATAGTTTCTTTTCATTCTTTCCTGAGTCTTCTCTGTGTTGATAATGACTACCTGTCTCGTCCTTGCTATTTTATCTAAGTAGTTTTCTATATATTCGTCGTAATCGTCCATGTTACTGTCCGTTGGGATATTCTCGTCGTCTAAGAGGGACATGGGTTCCCTTCCAAACAACAGGAAAAATGGAGAGTAGCCTGTGGTTTCTTGAATCGTTTATTATACGCGTGGGTGATAAAAGGGAGGATTTCGTCCCAGTTCTTCTGGCCTGTATTCACATACATGCTGATCATATTGATTAAAGTACTATTTAGCCGTTCCGTTAGTCTGGGGGTGGTAGCTCGTTGTGAAGCAGTGTTTAACTTTGCACATTTTCATTACCTCCTTCATCAAATTGCTAGTGAATTGTGAACCTCTATCGCTAATAAGAAATCTTGGGGCCCCGTGACGTAAAATAATATGTTCGATTAAAAATGTAGAGACTTCTTTAACGGTTGCTTCTGATACTGCCTTTGTTTCAGCATACTTGGTATAATAACACTGGTCAACAAGATTTTTGCACAAGAGAACCTGATTATGTTTCTAGTGTAACTTTTCATGCTGAACTCAAAAATCTAATCAGAAATTTCCCATCACGTATGGTTTTTGCGTGACGGTCTTTTTTTAGTATTGGGATAAATACACTAAAAATTGCAAACAATGTCACGTAACTGGTTTATCAAAAATATTTTTCTTTGTTCACAAAGAAATAGCATCTTATCTACATGTCCTGAATCCAAATATACCATTAGTTTTTTTCTATTACACAATATTTCTGAGATACACCTACTTGAATTTGGAAATATTGTTAATATAAAGGCATATATGAACGAAACATATTTATTATTGAAAAGCAGTGACAGTGGATTTTCTTCTATACGTTGCTTGTGGTAGATCCCTCTTGAGTGCCCAGCAGTCGTCGGCAAGCATAGCGGGACTCCATTTACCTTGGTACCGCTTCTCCATGCTTGATATAGCTTGATGAAACCTCTCACCATGCTCATCGCTAACTGCGCCAAGATTGTCTGGAAAGAAATCTAGATGTGAATGCAGGAAATGGATTTTGAGGGACATGTTACATCCCAGTGCCTTGTAGGAAAGCAACAGATCATTAACTATGTCTCGGTAATTTTCAACCTTGACACTTCCTAAGAAGTTTTTGCAAACGTTTCTAAAGGAATTCCATGCTGCTGCTTCAACTTCATTCAAACTATTTTGAAAATTTCCATCCTGCTGCAATTCTCGAATCTGAGGTCCAACGAAAATGCCTTCTTTAATCATCGCTTCACTTATACTAGAAATTTTTTGTTTTAGGTAGGCAAATCCACTGGCATTTCGATCCATTGCCTTGACAAAGTTCTTCATTAATCCCAGTTTAATATGTAATGGTGGTAAGTAAATATTTTCTGAATCGATCAGGGGTAGATTTGCAATTATTTTTATATCCTGGAGTAAAGATTTTACGGTTTGACCAGATTTTTTTAATGTAATGCCTTTCCCTATCTCTGCTATCCCACTCACACAGAAAACAACAAAATTTTGTATATCCAAGCTGTAATCCTCGCAAGAGAGCAACGACTTTCAAATCGCTGCATATTTTCCAACCGTATCTTTCATATTCTATCTTTTTCAAAAGCAGTTTCATGTTTTCGTAAGTCTCTTTCATGTTGGATGCATGTATTTATCCCAATACTAAAAAAAGATCGTCAGGCAAAAACCATGGGTGATGGGAAATTTCTGATTAGATTTTTGAGTTCAGCATGAAAAGTTACACTAGAAACACCATCAGGTTCTCTTGTGCAAAAAAAAAGTTTTTTTTGTAGACCTGTGTAATCAGTCAACACAATTATCCACTTCCTTCTTCTTTTCGTTGATGGCAATTGGGATTTGGATTTTTCTTGTAGAGACACCCATTTTCTTCTTTGAAGTTCTGTGTAATTGAACGCTTGTTTGCACTAAGGTTCTCCTTAATATTCTCAATAAAATCATCCTTTTCGTCTATTATTTGATTCAGAAATAGTCTTTCATAATCTTCGTCCCATTCGTTTTCCGGTAAGGGTCCTCTAGATAGACCTTCAGCGTCCAGATGTTTTTTACCCGATTTGTGTATAATTTCGAAATTATATTCCTGAATCTTCAGTGCCCATCGTGCTAATCGGCCGGTCGGATCTTTCAGATTCTTAAGCCAGCATAGTGCGTGATGATCAGTTACGATTTTGAAGTGCCTTCCATATAGGTAGGGTCATAACTTGCACATTGACCACACAACAGCTAGACATTCTTTTTCGGTAGTCGAATAATTTTGCTCAGTGTTCGACTTAAATATGAGATCACCTTTTCTTTATCGCCGAACTTTTGGACTAATGTTGCACCCAGGCCGATGTTAGATGCGTCAGTATGAATGTAAGTAATTGCATTCGGATCAAAGTGCCCTAAGATTGGGGGATTTATCAATGCTACTTTAAGGGTTTGAAATGCTTTTTCTTGATTTTCTGTCCAGGTAAAAGGTACATTCTTTTTTATAAGACTGGTTAATGGATCGGCAATTTTTGAAAACCCTTTGATAAATTTTCTATAATATGAGCACATTCCTAAAAATGATTGAACTTCTTTTATCTTTTTGGGCCGAGGAAAATCTCTAATAGCCTTGATATTATGCTCCGCTGGTTTTATACCATGTTGATTAGTTATATGGCCAAGAATCTCCAGTTCTTCGAAAGCAAATTGGCATTTTTTGTTGTTCAGTTTTAAATTAGCCTCGCGAAAACATCTTAAAACAGCTTCTATTCTCTTGAGACGTGTTGAAAAATCCGAGCTATAAATGATTACGTCATCTAGATAACATAAGCAAATTTGCCATCTAAGATTACCAAGCATATTTTCCATGTTCCTCTCAAATGTAGCAGGGGCATTGCACAGACCAAAGGGCATTACGTTGAACTCATATAGGCCATGTGCTGTAGTGAAGGCTGTCTTTTCTTTATCTTTCTCCTCAACCTCTACTTGACAATATCCTGATTTAAGGTCAATTGCTGAAAAGTATTTGGATCCTTGAAGTGTATCCAATACTTTATCAATTCTGGGAATTGGGTAAACATCCTTCACTGTTACATCATTCAATTTTCTGTAGTCAACGCAAAATCTGTACTTACCATCTCGCTTCTTGACCAAGATTACAGGGAAGGACCATGGACTCGAGGATGGTCTAATTATGCCGTCTCTGAGCATTTCATCAATTTGCTCTTTTAGGATTTCTCGCTCTTTCGCGCTCACCCTATACGGCTTGTGTTTGATCGGTTTCGCGCCTTCTGTATCAATCCGATGTTTCGCTAAGTTGGATCTTCCTAATCCCAACGAAAACAAATCCGCGTACTTTTCCAAAACTTGTTTCAATTCCTCCTTTTCCTTATATGATAAATTTTCGTTTATCTGAAATTGGGGTTCTTCATGCTCTTTTTGTTCACTTTCTTCTATAAGATTCACTTCGGCTGGCTGGCTTCCAAAGCACAATGTTTGGTTTTTTAATATTTTTAATGGTCGAGGGTAAGGGTTTGTTATCCAGATATATGTTTCCTTATTCACAACATTTATTAAGCTTCTCGCTAGTCGAAGTCCATTTGTTTGAAACATTTTATGGTTCTCCTCGATGATGTATTCGCCATCCTCTGCTTCTACAAATGCATTAATCAATTTAATAGAAAGTTCTGGTATAATGGCATCCTTTGCACTTTTTATTTTCTTCTGTTGATATTTGATTACGTCACGATTTTCTGTCAAGTCATATTTGATTATTTCACGCTGACAATCAATTTTTGCGTTCATTTTCTTAAGAAAATCACGTCCAAGTATAAATATTCGCAAATGTGTTCTCATTATCACAAATTGATGTGTAATTGTTTTGTCATCAAATTTTATATTTACAATAATATTTCCTACGATATCTAATTCTTTGCCATCGGGTCCGGAGCACATTTTATCAGGATTTATTATTTCAAGACCTGTGTTAAGAGCTGTACTAAGGTGGACCACTGAAAGATCGGCGCCTGTATCAATCAAAGCTTCGCAGATACCGATTCTATCCACGTTAATGTTCATTTTATATTTGGGGTCCAACTTTTTAATTCCATTTATGGTCGACTTGCTTTGATTGACGGACTCAGGCGCGATGCTTAGTTTATATCTTCTAATGCGGCATATCTATTCCTTGTAGGGATACTCGAGTACGGGCTATTACTTACGTCAGCGTAGAGCAGAGGTCTCGACTTCTCAGTTTCATTATCCATTCGGATTTCTTCTTCGACCTTGTCTTGTGTAACTATGGGGTCCTCTTCCACAATTCTTACAAACCTGACTCTGCAATACCGCGCTACGTGTCCTGGCTTGTTACACTTGAAACATATTGGTCTCCCGTCTTCTGTCCTATTCCTATTTGAATTTGGATTCTTATTGTATGTTTTACTTGGGTAGACCGGTTTTGGCACAGGATTGGGAGTGTAAGATCGTCTAGGGGCAGATACCTGGGGCAGAGGCTTGTTCTGGTAGTACCTCGGAGTGGGGGCCTGGGGCTTGGAGGTGTTCTGGTAGTACCTCGGAGCGGGGGCCTGGGGCTTGGAGGTGTTCTGATATGGTCTTCTGAACGACGTAGCATTCTTCCATTGCTCTTGATGATGGGGACGAGGAGAGCGTGGTCCATTATATAGAGCTTTTGATTTTTCTGCACGTTCTTGGTAATTCTTTTCGAACAAATCCAGCTTTTTACAAATTTCTAGAAGTTCATTGGTATTTTTAGGAGGGTTTAGGTGAAGGGCAAAAGAGTATTCTTTCTTTAACCCTCCAATAACCCAGTTTATTTCAGTCTCTTCTTCCATTTGGGGGTCGACCTTGTTGCACAGTACAAGGATATCCTCTGCGAACCTGATTGCAGGTTCATTCCACTGTTGCATCCTGTTTAGTCTCATCTTAATTTCTTCTTTGTTGGCGTCTGAGGCAAAATCCTCAATTAGGCGGCTCTTGAAATTTTCCCAGCTGGTGAAAATTATCTTATGTAGGTTCAGCCAGGTTTTGGCGCTACCAATCATATTCATGGCAGCATAACGAGAGATAATGTAGTCTGCCCAATGGTACAGGAAGCCAATTTCTTCAAGAGATTCAATCCATGGGCGAGGATCTTCCGTTCCATCATACTTGGGGATGTCGATGTTGGGATTCAGGACAACTGAGTCGGAACTAGCATCTCTACCAATTGTTGCACCAGGTTGCGGCTTGGCAGACTCTTCAGCCATGATTCTCTCCTGTGCTGGGTCTTGCATCTTACCAGAGCGTGTTTCAACCATCCTACAAATTTATATAAGGGAATAATGAGATAAATCTACTTTAAGTAGCCTCCAGAATTATTTATTTATTTCTCACATCAAAGAGAGAGAGCAGAGAAGTCACACGTGTACCTAAATACAAATGATAATTCTATAATACATATATTCTGTTTATAATACATATATTCTGTTTAATAAAATAAATAAATATAAAATATAATTTTGAATTTAAAATATATGAAAAATAATATTACAAATTAAAATAAAATAGGTTCATTAGCCATGATGCAACAATATATTAAATGTAAGTATTTAAATTTCTAAAAGTAATTCAAGTGTCGTGCTAAAAATGAAGTACATAACTTTATACTATATCGGCAGCGCCGATTTGCGGTCAACACTAGTACTAAAACTAAACGTAACGTCCAAGTAACGTCGAGGCAACGTAATTGCCGGTGTGTAACTGTATCAAATTTACTAAATGGTTGTTTATTTTTTGAATAAGGTAAGTTGTAAGATAATACATATTACAAACATCGAACAATGTTTTCTATTGTATTGTAGTAAAATACGGGTAAATTAATTTCAAATTTTAATATAATCATTGCATAATTAAAAATATTTTATCAGTTGAACAATTATTAATATAATTAATTTTCATGAAAGTACACTTATGTGAAAAAATGTGGATTTTGATATCAGTCCATTTCTCCCGTATTTTCAAAATACAATTTTATGTGCGGCATGGTCTTTTAATGTATAAATTTTCAAATATATTTTAATTTTAGAATCATGTCTAAAAAACAAAAAAAGGAATCTGAAGGACGAGAATCGATTATTTAATGAAGAATGGGAATTACAATACTTCTTAATTAGTTCCAAAGATAAAATGGTTTGTTTGTTATGTAGTACAGTTATAACTACAATTAAAAAGTATAGTGCTAATCAACATTACATGACTCATTCGAATCATAAATATGCAATTCTTGAAGGAGAAGCACGTAAAACTATATTCACCGGCAACAAACTTTCAATAAGTTCTTTCAACAAGATAACAATGCCACGGAAGCAACATACAAAGTAGCGTACATTCTTGGAAAACGGGGAAAACCATTTAGCGACATTGATATGATTAAAGAATGTATTGTGGAAGTGGTCAAATGCTTACATCCAGAAAAAGTAGATAAATACAAACAATTATGCAGGACACGAGGAATAGACATCTTGGAGAACTTCAAAATAAAAATTTGCGAAGCAGGGTTAAATATAAATAATTTAGTAAGTGTGTGTACCGATGGTGCACCAACCATTGTAGAAAAGCGAGGTTTCATTTCGTTATTAAAAAAATAATATGCTAATTTAGAAAACTTGATTTCTTTTCATTGTATTTTGCACCAACAAAACCTATGTGCTAAGTCCGCTAGTTTGAACGATACTTTAGAAAAAAGTATTGGTATTGTAAATTTTATTCGATCAAATTCAATGCGTCATCGTCAATTTCGAGATATAATAATGTCAGATAATGACACATTCAATGGAGACTCACCATATCATAGCAAAATATGTTGGTTATCAAGAGGACAAGTTTTGCTAAAAATATTCACCCTGCGTCAACAAATAATTAAATTTTTTGAAGAACAAAAGAAATATTGCGATTTATCAGATAAAGAATTTTGTAGAAATGCTGCCTTTTTATGTGACATGACAATGAAGCAAAATGAATTAAATTTGAACTTGCAGGGAAAAACTAAATATATATACGAAATGTGGCAAAATATTCAAGCTTTTCGAAAAAAACCTTTTATTCTTTAAATCTTTACTAGGTCGATTAGAAATTTCTAAAGAACATTTCCCACAGTTATCGGAAATTATGATGGAGCAAAATTATTCCCCTCAAAATTTGGATGAGTATGTTTCTGTTCCGGATATATTAATTGAAGAATATATTAATAGGTTCTCAGATTTTGAAAAACATGTTCTCACACTTAAATTAACTTTCGAACCACACCTTGTTGATATCGACGTAGCGCCCAAAGAATATCAAATGGAATTATTTGAGATAGTGGAAGATAATATCTTTAAATCACAATTCGATTCAAAAAAAGATCCTATTGAAATATGGAAGACTGCAGTTATTTATCCTCGTCTAAGACAACACGAACGAAGAATTCTTTCATGTTTTGGAAGTACATATTGCTGCGAGGCAACATTTTCATACATGACTCAAATTAACCCGCCTAAGAAATCAAATAAGTGCTGTTCATTTGGAAGATCAACTTAAATTACGTACCACGTCAATTGAACCAAATATTTCTTTTTTGTTATCCTATAAACAACCACAGAAATCCCATTAAATTTTCTGGATTGTAAAATTAAATGTCAATTTTTTTGGAATTTATTAATTGTATGTCATTTTGAAAAAAAAAAAATAAATTATTTAATTGCAAAGAAAATTATGTATTTTAATTTTATATATAAATCCCTTTATTTAAATCGTACATATATATATATGGATGCGGTCTTCTCAAAAATGGTAAAATGAAAATTGGCCTTCTAATATAAAAAGGTTCGCCACCCCTGGTATAACCTCTCAGTAAAAGACATTTAACACAATTGTGCTTTATCATAAAGAACATCTAGTTTTCAGATTTAAATTGTCCTTTAGAAAGCGATATCCTCTTACTGGAGAGCAGTTAATCGGTAAAAATGGTAATTTTGGTGATATTAACTGTTCTTTGTATAGAGGTAGGTATCCTTTAGCTGAAATGTTTTTTCATGGAGAGGTTCTACTGTGCTGATTTTAAAATCTAAAGAACGATTAAGCCTAAGTAAATGTTGAAAAAAGGCATCTCCTTATCGTTTAACTGAAAGTTGGTGATGGCTTGCGCCATCTATCAGAATAAATAGCAACTATTCTCGTTGATTTTTAATTATTCCAGAATTGGCCAAATACCCATTCTTGATTAATCAAGAAAAGCTAACCACGGACGCGTTTTGGGCTGTTGGCCCTTATCAGCGTGGTGCAAGCTGTACCTCAACGACCAAAAAACTGGTCATTCAGGCATCCTGAAAAATCATGAAACGGGTAGTTAAGCCAGAATTGCGTGAGACCGCGACACAATGCGAAAAGCTTGCACCACGCTGATGAGGGCCAACAGCCCGAAACGCATTCGTGGTTAGCTTTTATTGATTAATCAAGAATGGGTATTTGGCCAATTACGGAATAATTAAAAATCAACGAGAATAGTTGATATTTATTCCGATAGATGGCGCAAGCTATCACAACTTTCAGTTGCACGATAAGGTGATGCCTTTTTCATAATTTATGCACCTTATCCCAGTACAATGTCACATTTGTACTTTTTTCACTAAGTAAATGTGTAATCCATATTGTGCAACTGGCTGCTACCACAAATTTACTGATTCGGTGAGAAAGAAATTCCATACAGAGTTTCTTCCAACTTCAAGTTGAGGAAGACAATTTACCTTTTTTTTTCTTGCCCAAGAAGAGTCCTTTGACAAGTCCTTCTCCCGCCACTGTTCCACGGCAGATGGGGTCGCTAACATACTCAGCCACCTAGGACATACATGGTGGATTACATATTTGGTGTACTCATAATTCTTTTTGAAGATATTACAACATATACTTTTAATACAGGAGGCACATATACAGTAGAACCTCTCTGTAGAGGATACCTAATTGCAGAGCCAGAGTTTCCTTCAGGGAGAGGTGTCTTCTTACCAGAGAGCTATTAAATAGTAAAAATGGCAAACACAAGGTAATAACGTCTATTAAATAGAAATGTTTGGGTATGATGAAATAAACAGTATAAAAATTACTGGTGTATATATATTTTATTAATAATGCTATTGCGTGGATCTCTTCCAAACTCCAGCTCTCCAGGAACAATCTTGAGTGCTTTGGTGTCTTTGTAAACTATGGATGAGTTCCTTTGATATTTGGCTGTCTGGCAGGAGTGACATGTTGTTTGTTGATTGATTCTTCCTTCTAATGTTTTGTTCTGAAGAGTTATTAAGCCTGGTTTTGGTCTTGAGCCGAGAAAATTGAGGCAGTTTTAAGGATCCATGTAGAATTAACAAACATTGGTCCTAATTAGAAACACAAGGTAATATGACAAAATCCAAATAAATAGTGTGCGACATTTCAATAACAGCGTTGTATTTATTTATTTATTTGCATTTGATCTTATTATCTTGTGTTTCTAATCTACAACCCAAATTGTACCTTATCATTAGTGCTGTCTTCAAGATGTGAGTAAATTTGTTATGATACCCTTTTTTTTTAAAGATTATTTGTTGGTTTGTTTTTAATATATATATATTATATATATTATATGCAGATACGTGACGCTTTCCATGTATTTTAGAAAATCGTAGAGGTATTATAAGTAGAAAATAGGATTCAAAATAATCATTCCCCTGAGTAGATCCACCAGCGAGTGCTAGTAACCAAACGGGGCTCTGGCACATTTGTAAATGCAAAGTCTAACTGCTTTTCACATGTGTAGACATGTAGTGCACTTACATTAAAAGCAGTCGTGAACCTCTACCCAACATGATTATAGTGGCCTGTACCACGTGTACTGGGGATAATTTTAAAAAATTCCCCTGAGGAAAGTGACAGCAAGTCCTCAGGAATTAAATAAATAATTGGTTGATGTAGCTTGTGTAATCTTTACACAAGGGGATAAGAAACAACAACATATTTTTCCAATACATATTTGTTAGTTGGGACTCAGATCCCTGTATAAATGTAGAGTGTTGTAGAGACTTTACTCTCTAACTCTGGAGGTAGTCAACAATGGAAGTCACCTCAGGGCCAAACCTTCGTTGGAAGAAACTGTAGAAGCTCTCATCCTCTTGCAAGGTAGAGGTCGGAGCCGTGGGGAAAGGCTCGGAGAGGAAATACCAGGCAAAAGGCCGGGAGAAAGGTGGGAGGGGCCATATCAACCCCAAGAGTCCAGTGGAAAGTGGACACAGCTAGCCTTTGTGGAGGATGTATCTCCGACTGACGGCCGCAGAGCCCCGGGCAACTCCAATCACAGAACTCCCCAGGGAGAGGTCATCCACCTGCACCAGAGTAGAGAGTTACAATCTGGTGTCTGTATATTATTCAAAGTACACCGTGGAGGTTTGTTATGGCTTAATACTGTAAGTACTTTACACATGTAGAAACAATAAGTGCTTATTTGGCTAGCTGTACTCACTGGGGGAGGTGAATATGTGCAAGAGATATGTGTTGACTTTTGCACTTACAATGTGCCAAATTTTAATAGTGGTTAAAACAACATAGAATATGTTGGTCCCCAGTGAGGTCAGTACAAAGGGAGAGGTCATTCTACATTGGCAACCTGAGAAGTGAAACCTGTCTTCAAGTTCAGGTATAGATACAGAATAGCAGAGACCAAATAATATCAGGAGCATGGCAGAGGTGGATAGTAGAGAGAGGTTGCACACAAGTGTGTTATATCACCATACAGCTTCTACTGTGAATCTGGGGGTTGGTGGAAGGATGGTCTAAACCGTTGGTTTTCGACCGCTACAACCCGGGTTCAATTCCCGCATTGAGCACTTTTTTCTGATTAAAAAGAAATGGTCCTATGGCCACCGATTCTTGCAAAAGTCCAACCCCACTAGCGAGTGCAAGTAACTAAACGGGGCTCTGGCACATATGTAAGTGCAAAGTCGAACTGCTTTTCACGTGTGTAGACATGTGGTGCACTTACAGTAAAAACACTCGTCTACTTCTACCCAACATGATTATTATGGTCTGTACCACGTGTACTAGGGATAAGCAAAAAACTGTGAATCTGGACAGAGATGGGACATGGTGAAACAAAGTACCAGTTGGAGGGTATTGAGTCCGGCAGGGCCAAAAAGCCGGACACTCTTAGGTCCGTGCTCGAAGACCGTGCCATCAGAGAACTGGGTGGACCTCTGCCATCCTCCCAGCCTGGCGGACTTCTCCACTAGCACCACCTGGTGACACATACCTCCTTTAATATATTTACTGCAGGTTTGCTTAATGCTTTATTTTCATTCTCTCTTTTATACCACACATAATACAGTAGAACCTCCCTTTAGCGGACACCCCGCTAGCGGACACCTCTCCACAAAGGACAGTTTTCATTTGCAAAATTACCATTTTTACTATTTAGAAACTCTCCCCTAAGAAGACACCTCACCCTAATGGGCACTTTGGCTCTGCAATTAAGTGTCCTTTACAGGGAGGTTCTATTGTATATACTTTAGATAATAAAAAGGCATATATTGGATTGAATAAAAATATTTATTTGCCAATATTCTCCTTAGTTTTAACGCCAACCTTTGTCAAGGCATTACAAATATTTTAATTGTAATATAATGATTTTATGCCCAGCGATGAGTTTGTTTATACAAAATGTAATGCCTTGACAAAGGTTGGCATTCAGCCAACCGAAATATTGGCAAATAAATCTTTTATTCGATCAATATATGCCTTTTTTCATTATCTAAATATTTAAAAACTTGATGTCATGTTGAAGGGAATCATCACCTTGCGCTGCCGGTCCCAAGCCCGGATGAAAAAGAAGGAAGGCGATCAGTAACAAGCTCGGTAAAAACCTGGGCTCAGCCGGCCCGGCTGATAGTACCCTTAAGGGCTCCTGATCCAGGGATACAGGATGAGTCTGTACTCCATGTTAAGAGTGGCTGCACATGGCGTCTGTTCCTCATATCAGAGGCGGCCATTTCTTTTGGAGCTAAGTCAGCATGCCACTGAGTAGTGTTCCCAGTCTTATTGACAAAGGCAGATGCATTCAACTTCACCCAATTATGATGGTTGTCAAACTGACACCATCAAGGGTCACAACTTGATACCCTAATATGATTGAGTGGAGATAAGAAAGAAGATGTTTAGCTGTAGACACTGGGTACTACAACTTATCAGAGACATTTGGATTATCCGTAGATGTGTGCCACTTCAACCATTTCTTTGACATTGTGATTAACCATCTTACATGGCCATTTTGACTATTTTCCGATCTAGGTTATAATCTCTAGACACTGGTCACTGTACACTGTGAGAGACATTATCATTATATGTGAAAACATGGCTGAGTTTCAACCCAGTCTTAATGACAAAGGCAAACACATTCTACTTCACCCAGTCATGATGGTTGTCAAATATCACATCATAGACTGTATTGGCTGATCCATTAATGAGCTCTACTCATTCCCAGCAGACACCATCAACAATTCTACAAGCTTGATACTCAAATATGATTTAGTGAAGGTGAGAAAGAAGATCACCTTGCGCAGTGCAGAACCTCCCAACTTGAGAAGGTAGTAGGCACTTGTCAGGCCGGAGATTCCACCTCTCAGCACTACACAAGTGGCCATCCTGGGGCAAACACAATGTCAATATTAATTAGGTCTGGTATATCAATAGGAGGGGTTCCTGTGATATTTATCATCCAAAATAGTTCTTTCTAAAAGATTGTCATTCTTTTTTAATCTTCTTTATAAAAGATCTTCATTTTTTTTCCAAATTTATTCACCATAACTATATATCTCTACCTTTGCCGTTCTCAAGCCCGGATGAAAAAGGAGGAGGAGGAGGAGCAGTAACAAGCTCGCTAAATGATAAGGCACAACTTGGATTATAGATTACTAGCCGACTGGACCTGGCTTCGTCCGGGTATTGTTCGAGTGGGGTTTACTCATGAATGAATAGAGCCCCCAACTGTTTTAAAACTTATAGTAATGATTTTTTTTCTTTCAGCACAATGGAGATAAACTGCAAATATCAAAATTTAAAATGTTGGTGAAAAGAATATGAAATATATGATCAATTTCACAAACACATCTAATGAATAGAGTGCTGTTTTGGAGAAGTGGTCTAAACTGTTTATTTTTAAAAACCACGACCCGGGATCATCGAATCCAGCTTTGGGCACTTTATTATGAAAAGAAAATTGCCCCAATGGCCCCGGATTCTTGAAAAATTCCAACCCCACCAGTGAGTGCAAGTAACCAAACTGGGTTTTGGTATCTAAAAAATAAAAAAAAAATCTAATGATTAGTGTGTATTAAGGAAAATGGTCCTCGCAACCTGAAAATTTCACCTTCTCCACTTTTCTCTCGGCTGTTCAAGAAAAAACAGCCAGATTAAACATTTTAAAGAGCATTTTTATTTATTTAACAATTGCAGAATACACCCTATATCCACAAATCGGATATTGGCGTGTGAAATATATACATTAGAATGAAAAAAAAAATAGTTTAAAAAGATATATACATATTTACATATCAGTATGCAAATTGAATACATTAGTAGTCACTTATTTAGTTAAGTACATTCTGCATAATTTGTTGAATCTTTGGTGTATGTCCTTAGTGTAGACCAGATGTTGCATATTTGTTATGGGAAGTTGATTTAGTTCCCTAAGGTCAGCGGTCAGCGGGCAGTCAGTTAATAAGTGTCTGGGGTTCTGTTCTTCGCCTCCACACGAGCATCCAGGTGATTCAGCTTTGCCAATTTTAAACAGGTAGGAGTTGAAGTCGCCATGTCCAGTGAAGAATTGCACATTATAGAAGTTAGGTTTGATATAATTAGGAATTTTTGGGCCACTGAAGAAACCTTTGAAATTTTCATTGGTCGCTTCGTAGTATTCCTGTTGTTTTTGGTTTATAAAGTTAGATATTATGATTCTTTTTGCTGGGACAACTCGGTTGTAACCTATATTTATTTTCAATATATTTGATTCAATGAAGTGTGTGAGCTTTGGTGTTCTAGCAATGATATGCTCACAATTTGACGATGTTGTATTGTAGGCTTGTATACCATGTTTGAGAATTTTATACTGTAGCGAGTTTAATTTGTCTTTGGCTTTTTTGGGATGAATTGGTACCATATCGTAGATCCGTATGTTATTGTATTTCTAAATAGTGTTTTGTACAATACAATTCTCCTTTTGCTGTCAGGACCCCAGGCCTTCTTTGTTAGTCCAATAGTTATCCACTTGCTCTGGTGGTTTTCGTAATAATATCATTAATATAAAATAAAAGGATTTAAAAGCGCGAATGTTTTTTTTTATTCATAATACAAACTTCTATGTCCTTACTGCGATGAAAAAATATATTGGGAGGGCTTGGCTCATCAGTGGTGAACCCTCCCAGCGGTTTCGCCAATTTAATCCAACTCTTTTGACAGCAATTGGAATTTAGAAAGTCTGAACTTGGGCCGAGTTGATGTTAAAAATGTTTATTTGAATGAAAACCTTCATAAAAGTATTCATGTTGAAAATGGAAAATTTTGAAATGATTCCTATATGACTAAGTTCAGAGAAAGGGGTTCAAGATAAATCTATTTGATCCAGGCGTTTACGAACTTGAACATAAAAAAGTAAGAGTTATCTTATCAGGTTATGTAGATGATGTTTTCACCATTTCTGAACGAAAAAGAAAAAATAAAAGTTCACTTCAGACACTTTTAGGGGAAATGTTTGATGTGAAATATTTTGAACCATACTCGTTTCTACTCGGCATCAAATTTTTCGAACATCATTATGCTAGTCTTACACAAAGAATCTGCATTAAAAATCTTCTTGAACACCTCAGACTACAAGATGTGAGAAGTGTGATCAACACCGATGGAGGGGAATGTAGATCTTGATGACACTATTGATGAAGTTTAAGAAAACCTACCCTATCCAGAACTGATAAAAGAACTATTAGTCACATATAAAAGCCCAGAGATAGCATATGCTATTGGATGTAGTTCAACAAATTCACAGAGATGTATCGGAATACAGAAAGGAGAATATTGCGATACCTTGGAGGAACGAAATATCATGATATCACCTACTGAACAACAGGAGAGCACCTAGAAGTAGTTTCGAATGTAGATTGGGTATCGAATTTTCAAAATAGGAAGAACACATTTGGCTATGTGATTATGTTAGCAGGAGCTCACATAATTTGGAGGAGTGTGAAATAGACTGTTACAGAACTCTGTACACATGAACGGTTCTTGTAGCTCTGTCAATGACTATGAAAGATATCGCATGTTCACACTTGATAAAACAATTGAAATTTGGACTTTTTAGGACGACTCAACTATTATTTTATGTGATAGCCAAGACATTCCCTTCATTCACCATTTCATCCGTGAGAAAATCCAGGATGGTACTGTATCTTGCAATATATCCCCTCTGGAAGGAGGATGGTACTGTATCTTGCAATATATCCCCACTGGAAGGAGGATGGTACTGTGTCTTGCAATATATCCCCACTGGGAGGAGGATGGTACTGTGTCTTGCAATATATCCCCACTGGAAGGAGGATGGTACTGTATCTTGCAATATATCCCCACTGGAAGGAGGATGGTACTGTACCTTGCAATATATCCCCACTGGGAGGAGGATGGTACTGTATCTTGCCATATATCCCTACTGGGAGGAGGATGGTACTGTATATTCCAATATATCCCCACTGGGAGGAGGATGGTACTGTATCTTGCAATATATCCCCACTGGGAGGAGTATGGTACTGTATCTTGCAATATATCCCCACTGGGAGGAGGATGGTACTGTATCTTGCAATATATCCCCACTGGGAGGAACACTGCTGATCTGCTCACTAAGCCCTTAACCAGAGTCCTCCATGATACACATCGACAAGAAATGGTGACTTGACAGATCCAACCAGCTGTCAGGCAGCCATTTGGAACCGAGGAGGGAATATGATGGCCAGCGGCGTACGATGGTCAAGTGACCTACGACAGCCCACGCCACCCCCGCCGAGGAGAACATTATGGGATAGTCCGCCTGCTTTGTTTATAAATATATGTAAACTAGCCGAATGACCCGGGCAACGCCCGTGTTTTACCCGATTGAATGTTCTGATTCAAATACTATTTGTTACAATTATAAATTGGCGCCTTAAATAAATGCATATTTTAGTTAATAACTATAGCCTATGTGCTTTATCTGTCTATGTACTGTTGGCTTCCGTAGGCGTCTCTTACAGGAAAAAAGAAAGAGAGGATTCCATTTGGTTATTAACTAATATATGCATTTATTTAAGGAGCGACCCGCTCCAACACAATAATTACATAAACGAAAAGGCGAGTGGGGGGGGGGGGCAAAGGTGGCGTGACCGTAGCCAACCAATAGGAGGGCGCCATTCCAAAAAAAAAAAAGCAAACGGTGACAGAGATGAAAACTGATGACTGATTGATTAAGAGATGAGGAATGACGCTCGTAACTGTATATAGAATACCTTCTTGCTAGGTCAACTTTTGTTTTCATTTCATTTTTCTATTATTTTTATATTCTGATAAAACTAGAATTTATATAGAAAAGGTTTATCTGATAATTTCACAAACAAACGTTACCATACTTATTCCAAGATATTTGCCAGCCATTTTTTTAAAGAATCGAGAAAAGCTACCACGAAGGCGTTTTGGGTTTGGAAAAATGACATTCTCTACTTTTTATTAGGTTTTGTGTGTACTCTTCTTTTTTGGCTATTGTTTTAATACCCCATCGATCAATTTCTCTATTCCTATAAATCTGGGCTCACTTCCAATATAATTGACATCACTTCACGGCCCCAATTCAAAATGATAAAATTTAAAACTAATCTCAGGAGAGGGGTAGATATAATCAATAATATTTTTTGTAAGCAGTCTATTGTACTATTTTTAATTCAAAATTAGAATAACTTTGCCTTAAAAGCAATTCAGATTTATTTATTTAGAAAAAGAGAATTTATATAGGCTTTTTAGCATTTTGTTTCAATTTAAAATCTATTCAATTAAATTTATTTTTGGCTTGTGCGTTTTATATTTATTTGATAATATTTAATGTCATGTGGTTTAACTAGTTAATTTTAATCTCTCTCAATAAAATAGTCCCAACAATGGCTTGGCAACCTGTCATTGTTTACTGTTTGGAGCAATTAAAATAGAAAAGCGTTCCGACATAGAAAGATGTCATCATTTTTTCTCAGAGTGTTCTCCCTCTTCGCCCACCACTGTGGCCAAGTGAAAAACAAGCTAGCCCCAAAAAAGAAAGCGAAGAAATTAAAGCCGAAAAAAATAAAAGCATTGTGCTTCTACCTACCCCCTGGACAGTGCGTCCACGCCCTGCGCATGACCCTGCCCGACTACCCGGGCGAAGAGGTTTATTGGGCCCACAAGGCTCGATGGGAGGCGACCGACACCATCCTCCCCAGGCCACTTCAAGGCGAGGAGACCTTCTCCGTGGATCCCCGGTATCCTTTCATATTGGAAAGAATGGACGGGGAGGGAGTGAGGATCTCTAACAAGAATCCTGAGGAGGTCCCCCTTGACGGATCACTCCAAGTGATCAAGGCGAAGGGGGCTCCAGCAAGGAAGAATAGGCCGGCCGACCTCGAGGAAGTGTTGTTCTACTTCAAGAAGGTGGAGAAGCCCTCCTTCTCAGAAGATAGTGTCTTTTCTCCTCATCCTCCCAAGAGGACCTAGACGTTGGCCCTTCTGGCCTTTAGGGCAATAAATGTTGTTTGTGTGTCGATCTCTCTGTGTGTGTATTTGTTTGCTTTGTATGCCTTTCATGCGTTGTCGTGATTGTGCGTGTACTTGTGTGAGCGTGTGCTTGCGTGCGAGTGCGTGTGAGTGTGTGTGTGCGTAGGGGCATGTACGTTTGTATGTGCGTTCGTGCGTGTGTTCGTGTGAGTGAGTGTATTTGCGCGTATGTTTACAAGACTGCGTGCTTTTGTGTATGTGCGTGTGAGCCTTTGCGTGAGTGTGCGTGCGTATATGTTTTTCTTTGTGAGTGTGCCTATGTTTGTCCATAGATTCATCAAATCCATTTGTTAAAATTCCTTTCTAGTACCAGGCGTAAAGCACACTATAACCTACCATTATATCAGTTTCCTGCCTGCAAAATTACAGTGGTCCAATAGACAAAATATCTGGCAGGATTTGAACCATCTAAACCATTCAGTTATGTTTTATAGCAATAACAACAGTTGTATGGTGTTTGCTTTCTGAAGAAACTGTTGCGATAAAATGATACCTTTCATAGAATTAGAGAGGTTGGTGTTGGATCTTTAAATAAACAGCACATGGTACTTCAATTATATATATCGTCAGTTCTATTATAAATATGAAACAGAGAGAGTTTTGATGTTTTAATTTTGTTTCTATTGAAATATATATTTGTCTTTGTTTGTTTGTGTGTTTTATTTCATTCAACCATACCTTATGTCATATCGACACACTTATAGTTATTTTTAAATCTCTCTCTTTAAAGTTGTCACAATCATTGCTTGGAAACATTACATTGTTTACTGTTTAGAGCAGTTAAGAGTAGAAAGGTGTTTTGACATAGCAAGATGTCATCAATCTGATACAAAGTGTTCTCCCTCTTCGCCCACCTCTGAGGCCAAGTGAACAAGCCGACCTCCAGAAAAATTTTGAAAAATTGAATTCTGAGATAATTTAAGCGGTGTACTTTTAATATCACCTTGCCAATGATTCAAGTTCAGTAACTATATTTGCACGATTTTCTGGACGTAAAAGTTCATCGGGCCCACAAAGCAATGTAGCAAGGCAGTCGACAACCTCTTCTCCAGAACTCTGAAAAGATAAGATACCTTCTCTGTGGATACCTGGTATTCATTTATTTCGGAACGGATGGACGGAGGGGCGTAAGGATCTCCAACAAGAATATGAAGAAGTTATGATGGCTGTGGTACCTTCCAGAAAACAAAAGCCTCGGATCTCGATTAAAAAAAGATAGAAAAGTTGAACTTCTGGGAAGAGAGCGTGTTCCTCCATCAACTTACAACCAAAAAATAAACGATGACCTTTCTAGAATATAGGCAAAAATATTTTTAAGTGCATATCTCGAAAATAAGATATTCATAGAGGACGAAATATGTATGAAAATCACATGTGCTCGTGGTCAGGAGATGACTTCTTTATTTTTAATATCAACACCTGACCCACTTATCTTTTATTTTTTCTATTATTTTTCATATCTCTATATATATATATAAGTCAATGTCTGTCTGTTTCGCGATAAACTCAAAAACTACTGAACCAATTGGTACCAAATTTTGCATGTCGCTTTTTATAAACCTGAGGAAAATTTTCGGCTACATTTTGATTAGTATTTTTGGCTATTTCTTTTTTCATTTGAAGAACCTTTTTTACGCGGAGTAATCCGGAATGGAATGAATACCCAAATATGGCCATTTTTTTATAAGCATCGGTGGTTCAGTGGTAGAATGCTCGCCTGCCCCGCGGGCGGCCCGGGTTCGATTCCCGGCCGATGCATTTTTTAAAACAATTTTTAAAACTCATTTATATTATATCTATATATATATAAATGAATGTATGTGTGTGTGTGTCCTTTATTGCCTGACCAAACCACTCATTGGAACGCCATGAAGCTTTGGGAAGTTATTTAGTATAGTACTGGGAAGGTTTCTGAAAAATAATATATTGAATATCTTGAATATCCTTAGAGTTATTTGCAGATTTTTAGATTTAACTTGCAAGCAGCGCCACCTTGCGACGGAGATAGGCTTAGGCAGGAAGTCTGCCCCACCCCCTGTCGAGAGAATGTAATCGTCCGCCGCCCGGATGGACAGTCCAAGTACTCACCGACCAATCGGAGGGGCAGAGGGGTCAAGAGGTCCTGGCGCGCGAGGGCAGAGTTGGTGACACAGCTGTGCCAAGTAGACAAGAAAAAAGCCTCGCGGGGGCTTGCCCAAGATGACCTCCAGGAACTTCGTCCATCTTCCATAAACGACCATGATTTTATTCAACTTATCGAGTATTTTTCAAGGGACCGGGAAAAAATGTTCACTAGATAAAACGATAATTTTGTAATGTAGAAAATTAGGAAAGACAAAATTCAGGATGACACGGCACACAGGGACCGGGAAAAAATTATCACTTTATCGAGAGATTCAAATTTACGAGTTTCAAATTATCAAAATATATCTATTATTTTTTAAATAAGTTTATAGAGAATTGTTTTAACAAATGTTCGTTAGACAAACCTTTACTCGGGCAAAACCCGGGCAAAGCCGGGTACATCCGCTAGTATAATATAAATATATATTATTATATCAACTATATTAATTAAATAAAATACCTAAACACTAATATAATACAATTTTTGCCATCACACACACTTTTTTCCTGTAGTTTATGTGTTACTTCTATATTGCTATTTTATGGCACTTCTAATATTTATTATTTATGTACTTTCGGTATCAAGGAAATTGCAATCGGGGGAATTCTCGGGCGAAGCCGGGTCATACGTCTAGTATATATATAAAAGACATATTTGGTATATATCGACCGCTTACATGAGAAATTTTGATGGCAGAGCGAGATCTAGTGATAGTGAGCGGTCAATAAATGACAAATTCTATTTTTAATATCAACACCTGAACATTTTCCTATTTTTTTATTCATCCTATATATATATGACATTTGAACCAACAATCTCTAATTGGTTTAATATAACAAGATTATATGTTGAAAAACGTGTTGTATAATAGAAATACCACTATAACTAATTATACGCAAGTTATACATTACTATTGAATTACTATATGTAATGTACTTTGTACAAACTGGAGATAATACAATGAAACAGTGTAATAGAATAAGCGTTAGTTAAATTGAAGGAAGTGAGATATAAAATTCCAACAACATGTAGATATGAGGCTTAAATATGTCAGAAGTGTACAGAAGGTCACTTAGAGAGTACAATGATCTCTCTTTGTTGATTGACCCAAATATTGCATCAGATAAATGCCTAGTACTTCCACATTTGACGTTATAAAAACCTCGAAAACCCAGAAATTGATAGCCACTTTCACATCCGCAAGAGTCTATGTCACTTGATCCTTTAAGGCTTCACCATTCCATAATTGACCAGTAAGTCTTCATATTCTCAATCCTCTCCAACTCTTGCTGCTTATCTCAACTATTTCGTTTCACGAAACTTTCTCAGTACAACTGTGTTCTTCCGTTTCTCGTTTGGGCCATCCCTAGCCTTCCATTCTGCCTCGACCACGACTGCCTGTACTCAGTGAGAACTGTGAAAGGTATTGGAAAACATTACACACCCTGACTGTCTCTCTCGGTTACCATATTCGAATATTTTAAAATATTAAATATGCAAAAGACCAATTAATATATCCTCATATATAAGAGTTAGATATTCCATTCTCTGTTTTAAAAAAAGATTCAGATATTACACGCATATATATGTTATATAATAGAATGTGAAATATATAACAAATATATTATATCAATGATGTTTTTAAATAAAATTAATATATATACATGAGGACGCATATCAATGGAGAATACAAAGTATGTCAACAACACATATTTCCTTCTGATATAATGATAATTAAATTCTGAGAACTGAAGTGTCACTGCCTTGTCTCAATCTGGAGAATATTATTTAATCCATTGCAGTCAATGATATGGAAGCAGATCTCTTAACTCATGCTGTTATCTTGGTGAACATCGGACTTTCTCTTTTCTCTTAGGCTTACTTCTTAAGGATATATATATGATTATATAATATATTTATACGGACATATATTTATATACAAATGAGAAAAATAGTCAGGTGCTGATATTAAAAACCCATTTCCTCAACCCTACATGAGCATTTTAAATGATCGAGCGTTATCTAGTGGAACAAAAATTCAAATAAACGTTAATAAAGCTAGTTTCAAAGATATTTGGCAAACCCAATATTCTGATAAATCAAGAAAAGTTAGCCACGTACGCGTTTTGGGCTGATGGCCCTCGTCAGGGTGGAGCAGACTCTACCTCCGCGACAAAAGTTTTGGGCCCTGGCGCCCTACCATCTGAAAATGCTCCTTTCAGCGCGGTCAGGATATGTCTTTTTTTTTTTAAATATCGATACCTGATATTTTTCTCTATTTTATTAAAATTAATTTTTCACATATTTTCATACATAAAACAAAATTGACGTTTGCTGATCGCTCCCATAAACACTTTCTGATGGCAGAACTCTTTCTAGTGGAAAAAAAAAAAAACTAAACGTTGATGGCTTGCAGCTAGCCGATGATCATGTGATTACTTTTCCATTTAACCATTTTTTTTCCATTTTATATACTAATAAAGGTAAAGTTTACATTTATATGAAGGGTTCTTTGATAATTGAGCTAACAAATATTATTAAGATTTCTAATAAGCTGTTAGTGGTAGATATCTCTTATGGTTTGTTCTGCCTTGAATTAAATCTAGACAAAGTCACACATGTGTGACCTAATTTCTCTGACTCAGCCTCGTCTGGATCTACCGTTGACTATAGATAATTCAAAATTAATTTTATTTATTATGACCATGCTTAATAATAGAGGCTATTTAGCTATTAATATTCATAGATCTATCAGAAATATTAATCTTTTTTGAAGGGTTGACAAACATAAATTTATCGGAGAAAAAGGTGCCTTATCAGCATTAGTCTCAGAGAAAAAGAAAATACCTTAGATAAATATCAAAGCTGGAAGAAGAACAAAATTATTTCGGATGCATTATATTGGGACATTTAGCCAAAGAATACTACAGGCTGAGAAACACCAAACCATGAATCTTATGTAAAACCACTAAAAGAGCAGTATAAGATCCATCACCAATCCAGAAGACACTCGGATAATAGACTTTGGAGCAATTCACCATATGACACAAAATTAGAAATAATATTCTGACCTCAGTGAGGGAGTCGACGACAAGTGATCACAATAGATGGGACAGTAATTCCTTCGACAGAGAAAGGAACTCCCTAGACAACACTGAAGAGAAATTTGGGTCAACCTGATGAGGTGATCGTTTCCTTGTTGGTACCAGGGATCAAGACTGGAATTATTTCAGTTCTACAAGCGGTGGAGAATGATCGGAAGGTGATCTTCGACAAACGCGGATGTCATATTTATGATGACAACCTACTAATTGAGCCGAGAGAAAAGTTAGGCTTAATGTTGTTACCACTACTCCTAATGCTTCAATTAATGTACTGAATCATTTATAGAGACTAGAACTATGACATCAAAGACTAAGGCACATTCACATTAAAACTTCTTGATTTGATAAAAAACCAGTCACTTAGGAGTTCAATGTGTAATGTTTTAATCATCGAGAAATGTGATGATTACTTGAATGGGAAACCATCTAGACGGCCAATTCGCTACAACGCCTAAGAGGAAGTTGTTAATTGTGAAACTTTTAACCTTGGCGAATCATGTGTAGGACATAGGTCCCCAATAGAATGTATCTTGTTTTTATATTCTCATTATAAAACCAATACACATTTTCTTGAATATATGTAGGAATAATCATGTTTGCTCATTGTAAACAAAACAATCTTAAACTATTAAATATATTGATTTTAAGTATGTTTTATTTCAATCTTTTTTATTTTTAATCATACAAAAATTTGCTATAAGTGAATATTATGGAATTAATTTGTTTGTGGAGGGCAACTGTGGAAAACAAAAGTCTAAATAAAGTATTTAAATGGTTGAAGTATAATTTGTTTGAACTTTTAGCGGAAAAATATACTTCCTCCTCCACTGTTAAACGGAAGCTTTTAGCCCAAGCTGAGCGAGGCTATGTTTCACCGTAACCAGAAATGTGTGTTTTAACAATATTTTTCTCAGAGATATGAATGCCATTTGATAAATCTCAAAGTTGGAAAAAGAACAAAATATATTTTGGATGCAGTGAAATGGAAAATTTGGCCAAGAACTGTTACAAGCTGAAAGCAACCAAGCATGAATCCAATGAAAGACCACCAAAGGAGCAATTTCAGGCAATTTCATTATATATCTGTGACATGTGCTACAACCATCACCAATACATTAGTAGACTCTGGAGCAACTCACCCTATGACAAATAATAAGAAATCCTTTTCTAATCTCAGAAGTGTAGTTCATGGACAAGTGACCACATTGATGGGACTGTAATTCTTTAAAAATTGAAAAAAGAATCACCTGAGCAATTTGGGTCAACTTTATGAGATAACTATTGCCAAAAACTTCTTGATACCATTGATCAAAATAGGAGTTATGTCAGTTCTACAAGCGGTGGAGAATGTTCGGCGGGTTATCTTTGACAAGCGCGTATGTCATATTTATAATGACAACCTACTAATTGAAGCAGTGAGAAAAGTTAGGCTTTATGTTGTTACCACCACTCATCATGCTGATTTTTCAACTAAAGCACCGAATCATTCTTACACCATAGAACTATGGCATCAAAGACTGATGTACATCAGCATGAAAATGATTCTTGATACGAACAAGAACCGAGCAGTTAGGGGTTAAATGTGCTATTTATAAACATCGAGACTTATGAAGATTATTTGATTGGAAAACCAAAATATCGGCCAATATCAGCTACAACGCCTAAAAGGGAGAAATCATCATTGGTACTAGTTCATTGTGTTTTTAGGGACCATTCTGAGTCCAACGTTGGGGGGTCCACATTATGCCCTAAGAATTGGGGATGATGACAAAAGATATGTTCAAGTTTATTTTCTCAAGAACAATAATCGAACTCATAATGGAAGATAATTTTGTTCACACAGTCTTAGGGTATTTTCACAGAGATTCATGGAATAATTCATGAACACACAATGTTGTATACCCGGCAAAAAATGGCATTGCCTTGCGTAAAGATAGGACGTAACTGAATATTCTTAGAAGCATAAATATAATATGAATTTTCCGAAAGTAAATGAGCTACACCATTGTCCATCTAAGGAATAGGGTTGTGAAACATAACTATAAGAAGACTCAACTGAGAGCACTTAGAGGAATTATAATTGGGCATGCCTAATTTGGAATTCAATGGAGAATTTTATAACCTGAAAAATATATATTTAGAATCTATAGACTTGAATTTGATTATTTAGCTCCCAACAGAATGAAAACTAGAGAGATTGATTCCTTACTCATAGTAAAATGTTCCCTTGATGAAAAATCATTGCAGGATGGAGATTCTCATTCTCATGAGAGGGTGAAACAGGAGACGTCTGGAACAACTAGAGACGATTTTTTATTTATTTTTATTTATTGTTACAAAAGCACGAAGTCCAAAGGACTATTGTGCTGTGCTAGTATTATTTACATATATATGATTAATTATTTACACGATGGATTAGTATTGTTTTGTAAATTATTGTACAAATAGTTCTAAACTTAACAAAGTTCTCATAAGATAGAGTATATACACAAAGAGAATTTGGTAATGTTTCAAAGTATCTACATACAATTTGATTAGTCAGAGGGCAAGTTAAAAGAAGATGCTCTGGTGATTCAACATATAAGCGGCATTCGCATGTTGGATCATTGATAACATTCAGTTTGAATAGGAAACTTAAGAAGGGTCCTTTGCCAGTTAAGAATAAAGTAGTGAATTTATCAGAAGAAATGAAATTTGGGACAGCAATTGGAAAGAATTTCTTGAACAGTTCATTAGATTGAGAAAGATAAAACTAGAGATGATAAGGACCCAAATTAATAACCAAGTTAAGAGCATGGAGGAAAAGAAGTCCCTACAGAACGCAACCAACCAATCACTAATTAAACCGACTAACTGAGCCACCCAATTATTCTTCGCAAATGGGACGGTTTTATGAATTTAAATAAAATTAATTCTCACAATTTTATTTTTTAAATACAAAGGTATATAAGAACATGATAAAACAATTATCATCCACCATGACTAAAAGGTGATAACAATTTTAACTAGGCATTTTTGCA
The DNA here is from genome assembly GCA_030710605.1 of Cordylochernes scorpioides. NCBI lineage: Eukaryota > Metazoa > Arthropoda > Arachnida > Pseudoscorpiones > Chernetidae > Cordylochernes > Cordylochernes scorpioides. Next base: position 57,951,092 of record CP092876.1, read on the forward strand.
TTTGTACAAAAAAATCCCTACAATTAAGGCCGTTGCATAAAGACTTTGAATAAACCCTCGAAGGTTAAGCAGCCAATTGAATCATAAAATAAGAATACGCTTTCTCTTTGCTGAAAATAGAATATTTTGTAGAGAGCTGTGCTCCCAAGCTTTCTCATTGGATAATAGTGGTAATATTTGTACATGAAGAGGTTTAAAAATAATGCTAGTTGATATTTCCAGAGAGTTGGTTTGTGGAGACGCTAAAAGCTTCTCTTTGTGCTTGGTCCGTGTCTGGTGATCTCCGCACATACCTGTTTAGCACGGGCCTGCTCCTAACAACGTTAAATGAAATATAAGTATTGGTTTTTAAATATCTTATCATGATTATCAAAATTACATTCTCCAGTTTGTTTGTAAATTTATGATTGTATTCGGTTTGATGTATTAGGCTTTTTTTAAACTACTTTTATTTTGTGTGTAAGCCCATAAAAGCTAGTTTAGTGAAAAAAGGCACAACATTCAAATATCAACCATGAATCTATTTTTTTTTATTCTGCTATTAAACATATCAAAATTTCAATAAAATTGGCTTCATGGACAAATTCAATTGAAAATATTTGAAACTGCCCTCATGAAGGGTAGATATATACAGAATTTCCTTGTGAACACTTTATTTTACTGTGTTTGACCCAAAATGATATAACTTTTGCCTCGAAAGCTCGTTAACTTTATTGTAATCAGGTAATAGATAATTGAAGTTTTAAAAGAGTGTTTTTTTCATAATAAATTCAAATATGATGCACTAGCGCGCCATCTGTTATCAAAATTCAAAACTATTTTAAAGGCGTAAGATTCTTTTTGATATTAAACAATTTCTACTGCCCTTACTGCAATGGAAAAATTAATGAGAGGGCCTGGCTCATCAGTGGTGAACCCTCTCAGCGGTTTCGCCAGTTTAATCTACCATACCGCTGTTATATTGCATTTTTGGAGCTTCCTTTTGTAGTGATACTGTTGATAGACTCTTTGAATTCAGAGAGGCTCCCTTCCCGCCTCGATATAAAGACCAAAGGCCACATCTGGCCGGCGTTCCTGACCTTCGGGATCAGGGGCTCCAAATACCAAAACCAAGGCCATCGCAGAGCCAACTACCCCATGCTTGCTAGGCAGTCCACAGGCCCCAGGCAAGCTTGACCACCCTCTCCCACCGAAGTCACATCACCGACCGCGCCTCAGCTGCTCAGACAGCTAGCACCCGCGCCTCCTGCACCAGCACCCCCTACTCCATCTATGGAGGTCTCCAACATTGGTCCCGCGGCCCGGGCTTCGCCCCATTGACCAGCTGCGCCTCGGCCCCCTGCACCAGCACCCACTGCTCCATCTATGAAGGTGCCGCCTCCTGCACCAGCGCCCCCTGCTCCATCTGTGGAGGTCTCCAACATTGGTCCCGCGGCCCGGGCTTCGCCCCATTGACCAGCTGCGCCTTGACCTTCTGCACCAGAACCCACTGCTCCATCTATGAAGGTGCCGCCTCCTGCACCAGCGCCCCCTGCTCCATCTGTGGAGGCGCCAAGTGATGATTCTGTTATTTTGATTATTAAATAATTTTTATTAGAAAAATAGTATAAACACATTTATTTTAAACAAAATAATAGATATCAGAACTTATAAAATAAAAGAAGTTTATGAAAAAACGTATCATTAAATGGAAGATAGGTATCTTTTATTTGTAAACGTTACGAGCTTTCGGGCAAACGCCCTTCTACAGGTTTGACAGAAATTAAGGCGAGAGACCGACCTAAATACAAGGGATGATTTACATAATAAACAATTTTTATAACTTAGCAGTAAGAATTTTTAATTTTTAATAAGTAACTATTGTATTGATATGGTAATAAGATGTTGTATACTAGATTTTAACTATGTAAAAAAGGAATAGATTAACTTGAAACAAAGATATCATAAATTTCAGGAATTTCTATTTTTCTATTTATGCTTTTGAGTTTGGTGGATACTATGGATTCTAACATTAATCTTTGGTGTAGGTTGGGTATGTTACGGTAATGGATAGTGGGGTGGTTGGTATTAAAAGAGTGGCCAGTGGATGCAACATGCTGATAGATGAGGGAACGTGGGTCGTTGTTATTAATGTTTCGGGTGTGTTCTGACATTCTAATGGCGACGGTTCTACCTGTCTCACCCACATAAGTGGCGGAACAATGTTCGCATGAGACAGAGTAGACCGCCCCAGAAGAATCCAGAGGACTGAGTTGGGTACTAGTTTTTGTAATGGGGTGTCGGAGAAGTGAGTGGATACTGGGGGTATTAATGAAAAAGGTGCGAATGCCAAATGGCCTGATGAGACGGGAGATACTAACTGTTAAAGGAGAATAGGGCAACATGCAGGTAGTCCTGAAGACTGGGGGAGGATTGGAGGGGGCGGGAGAATAGGTATGTTTATTAATGAATGTTAGTGGATAGGAGGCGGCGGTGAGATGGGAGATGATACGGGCTTTTTCTGTGGTTTTAAAGATGGGTAGAGAGCAGTGTGTGTGAAGGCGCCTGGTGAGTGTTTTAACGATGTTAATTTTGTGTACTATGGGGCAGAAGGAGTAGAATGGGTGTAGGTGGGGGTACTGCTATTCTTGTAGTATACTGTGGTGTGGAATGATGCCGAGGTACGTATGATTAAGATGTCTAGGAAGGGAATGATGTGTCCCTGTTCTTTTTCCATGGTGAACGAGAGGTTAGGGTTGTAACTGTTGAGGGTGGACAGGATGGTTTCTTCAAGGTCGGTTTTACATATGCAAAGGATATCATCGACATATCGTCGCCAGAAAAGAATGTCATCGCAATGGAGGTTGCAGACCCATTTATCTATTCTGGTCATAACCAGCTCAGCAGCTATGGAGGAGAGGGGGCTTCCCATAGGCGATCCCCTTATCTGTTTGAAATGGATATGGTCAAAGGTAAAGGTGCTCATGTTTAAGCATATCTGTGAGAGGGATGTGATAGAGTTGGTCTTGACGGGATCTGTGTTGATGGAAACCAAAAATTGGTTGAGGCTGTCAATTATCAGGTGATGGGGGAGACTGAGGTATAGGGATGAAACGTCAAATGAACACATGGTGAAGTTTTGGGGGGGGTGTAGGCCGGTTATTTCTTGAATGAGTGTGGGGGTGCTGGAAACTGTGAGATTACTTCTATTGTTGTTTAAAAGAGGTGAGAGATAATTTGAGAGGTACTTAGCTAGGGGGTAGGCGGGAGAGAGGTGATACGCAATGATAGGGCGCAGAGGGACAGAAGGTTTGTGGACCTTGGGAAGGCCGTAGATGTAGGTACCATTGGGGAGATTAGTGGTAAAGGATTTGTGTTCCTCCGTTGAGATGAGACTGGTTCTTTTCATTCGGTTGAGAGAGGACTTGAAGGTTTTTAGTGCTATTGTGCTCTCTTGTGCGGAAATTTGAGAAAAAGTGGCTGTGTCCTGCAATATTTTCAAGATTTTGGCGTGGTACGAAGATCGGTCTAGGATTACGGTGTCAGTGCCCTTATCTGATCTGCTGATGACAATTGAACGTTGTTTCATTAGTCTGCGGAGGGCCTTGGATTCAGTTTGGGAATTTGGGGGTGGGGGGAGAGGTCTCTGGAGTACCCGGGATACATGGTTTCTGATGGCGCATCTGTCTTGATGGTTATGATTCTTAACGGAGGCCTCTATTCCACTGATGATCCTGGGTATATCGGGTTTGGCGGGAAGTCGATATTTGAGGCCTTTAGAGAGGAGACTGTTTTCAGCAGGGGTGAGGGTTACGCTAGACAGATTGATGATGTTGTTTGAAGCCTCGGGGTTGGCATACTTGTGATCGAGTGGGAAGGAGTATTTTTGGGACCAGAACGCTAGCTTTTTATCGTGTCTAAGCTGTATACTTCGGTCTTGTACCTTAATATCTGAGGTGGTTCTTTCTATGAGAGCTGTGAGATCAGATTCATGAACGTTTTGGGAGGTTAGGAATATCAGCCCTTTGATTGATTTGGTGAGGAATCTAATTTGGGAAAGGCAACCTTTAGTTCTTGCCCGTAAGAGTTGCCATTGGATTCTTCTTATAAGTTCTGCTGAGAAGGGGTTTCCAACAGGATCCTTTACACGGAGGGATGGAGGGATAAACACTAGCCGTTCACATAGCTGGTTGAACTTTAAATGGCAACGCCATTTGGCGAGTTGAAGAGATTTCTTGTGGATGAGGAACTTGTATCTGTCGATTTCGCCTCTAGGAAGAGCCATAATAAATACGAAGAATTAAACTCAATTGATTAATAGTAAAAACTTAAAACTCTTCCGGTGTATAGCTTATGAAGCTTCTACTCCTTCTGCCCCATAGTACACAAAATTAACATCGTTAAAACACTCACCAGGCGCCTTCACACACACTGCTCTCTACCCATCTTTAAAACCACAGAAAAAGCCCGTATCATCTCCCATCTCACCGCCGCCTCCTATCCACTAACATTCATTAATAAACATACCTATTCTCCCGCCCCCTCCAATCCTCCCCCAGTCTTCAGGACTACCTGCATGTTGCCCTATTCTCCTTTAACAGTTAGTATCTCCCGTCTCATCAGGCCATTTGGCATTCGCACCTTTTTCATTAATACCCCCAGTATCCACTCACTTCTCCGACACCCCATTACAAAAACTAGTACCCAACTCAGTCCTCTGGATTCTTCTGGGGCGGTCTACTCTGTCTCATGCGAACATTGTTCCGCCACTTATGTGGGTGAGACAGGTAGAACCGTCGCCATTAGAATGTCAGAACACACCCGAAACATTAATAACAACGACCCACGTTCCCTCATCTATCAGCATGTTGCATCCACTGGCCACTCTTTTAATACCAACCACCCCACTATCCATTACCGTAACATACCCAACCTACACCAAAGATTAATGTTAGAATCCATAGTATCCACCAAACTCAAAAGCATAAATAGAAAAATAGAAATTCCTGAAATTTATGATATCTTTGTTTCAAGTTAATCTATTCCTTTTTTACATAGTTAAAATCTAGTATACAACATCTTATTACCATATCAATACAATAGTTACTTATTAAAAATTAAAAATTCTTACTGCTAAGTTATAAAAATTGTTTATTATGTAAATCATCCCTTGTATTTAGGTCGGTCTCTCGCCTTAATTTCTGTCAAACCTGTAGAAGGGCGTTTGCCCGAAAGCTCGTAACGTTTACAAATAAAAGATACCTATCTTCCATTTAATGATACGTTTTTTCATAAGCTATACACCGGAAGAGTTTTAAGTTTTTACTATTAATCAATTGAGTTTAATTCTTCGTATTTATTATGGCTCTTCCTAGAGGCGAAATCGACAGATACAAGTTCCTCATCCACAAGAAATCTCTTCAACTCGCCAAATGGCGTTGCCATTTAAAGTTCAACCAGCTATGTGAACGGCTAGTGTTTATCCCTCCATCCCTCCGTGTAAAGGATCCTGTTGGAAACCCCTTCTCAGCAGAACTTATAAGAAGAATCCAATGGCAACTCTTACGGGCAAGAACTAAAGGTTGCCTTTCCCAAATTAGATTCCTCACCAAATCAATCAAAGGGCTGATATTCCTAACCTCCCACAACGTTCATGAATCTGATCTCACAGCTCTCATAGAAAGAACCACCTCAGATATTAAGGTACAAGACCGAAGTATACAGCTTAGACACGATAAAAAGCTAGCGTTCTGGTCCCAAAATACTCCTTCCCACTCGATCACAAGTATGCCAACCCCGAGGCTTCAAACAACATCATCAATCTGTCTAGCGTAACCCTCACCCCTGCTGAAAACAGTCTCCTCTCTAAAGGCCTCAAATATCGACTTCCCGCCAAACCCGATATACCCAGGATCATCAGTGGAATAGAGGCCTCCGTTAAGAATCATAACCATCAAGACAGATGCGCCATCAGAAACCATGTATCCCGGGTACTCCAGAGACCTCTCCCCTCACCCCCAAATTCCCAAACTGAATCCAAGGCCCTCCGCAGACTAATGAAACAACGTTCAATTGTCATCAGCAGATCAGATAAGGGCACTGACACCGTAATCCTAGACCGATCTTCGTACCACGCCAAAATCTTGGAAATATTGCAGGACACAGCCACTTTTTCTCAAATTTCCGCACAAGAGAGCACAATAGCACTAAAAACCTTCAAGTCCTCTCTCAACCGAATGAAAAGAACCAGTCTCATCTCAACGGAGGAACACAAATCCTTTACCACTAATTTCCCCAATGGTACCTACATCTACGGCCTTCCCAAGGTCCACAAACCTTCTGTCCCTCTGCGCCCTATCATTGCGTATCACCTCTCTCCCGCCTACCCCCTAGCTAAGTACCTCTCAAATTATCTCTCACCTCTTTTAAACAACAATAGAAGTAATCTCACAGTTTCCAGCACCCCCACACTCATTCAAGAAATAACCGGCCTACACCCCCCCCAAAACTTCACCATGTGTTCATTTGACGTTTCATCCCTATACCTCAGTCTCCCCCATCACCTGATAATTGACAGCCTCAACCAATTTTTGGTTTCCATCAACACAGATCCCGTCAAGACCAACTCTATCACATCCCTCTCACAGATATGCTTAAACATGAGCACCTTTACCTTTGACCATATCCATTTCAAACAGATAAGGGGATCGCCTATGGGAAGCCCCCTCTCCTCCATAGCTGCTGAGCTGGTTATGACCAGAATAGATAAATGGGTCTGCAACCTCCATTGCGATGACATTCTTTTCTGGCGACGATATGTCGATGATATCCTTTGCATATGTAAAACCGACCTTGAAGAAACCATCCTGTCCACCCTCAACAGTTACAACCCTAACCTCTCGTTCACCATGGAAAAAGAACAGGGACACATCATTCCCTTCCTAGACATCTTAATCATACGTACCTCGGCATCATTCCACACCACAGTATACTACAAGAATAGCAGTACCCCCACCTACACCCATTTCTACTCCTTCTGCCCCATAGTACACAAAATTAACATCGTTAAAACACTCACCAGGCGCCTTCACACACACTGCTCTCTACCCATCTTTAAAACCACAGAAAAAGCCCGTATCATCTCCCATCTCACCGCCGCCTCCTATCCACTAACATTCATTAATAAACATACCTATTCTCCCGCCCCCTCCAATCCTCCCCCAGTCTTCAGGACTACCTGCATGTTGCCCTATTCTCCTTTAACAGTTAGTATCTCCCGTCTCATCAGGCCATTTGGCATTCGCACCTTTTTCATTAATACCCCCAGTATCCACTCACTTCTCCGACACCCCATTACAAAAACTAGTACCCAACTCAGTCCTCTGGATTCTTCTGGGGCGGTCTACTCTGTCTCATGCGAACATTGTTCCGCCACTTATGTGGGTGAGACAGGTAGAACCGTCGCCATTAGAATGTCAGAACACACCCGAAACATTAATAACAACGACCCACGTTCCCTCATCTATCAGCATGTTGCATCCACTGGCCACTCTTTTAATACCAACCACCCCACTATCCATTACCGTAACATACCCAACCTACACCAAAGATTAATGTTAGAATCCATAGTATCCACCAAACTCAAAAGCATAAATAGAAAAATAGAAATTCCTGAAATTTATGATATCTTTGTTTCAAGTTAATCTATTCCTTTTTTACATAGTTAAAATCTAGTATACAACATCTTATTACCATATCAATACAATAGTTACTTATTAAAAATTAAAAATTCTTACTGCTAAGTTATAAAAATTGTTTATTATGTAAATCATCCCTTGTATTTAGGTCGGTCTCTCGCCTTAATTTCTGTCAAACCTGTAGAAGGGCGTTTGCCCGAAAGCTCGTAACGTTTACAAATAAAAGATACCTATCTTCCATTTAATGATACGTTTTTTCATAAGCTATACACCGGAAGAGTTTTAAGTTTTTACTATTAATCAATTGAGTTTAATTCTTCGTATTTATTATGGCTCTTCCTAGAGGCGAAATCGACAGATACAAGTTCCTCATCCACAAGAAATCTCTTCAACTCGCCAAATGGCGTTGCCATTTAAAGTTCAACCAGCTATGTGAACGGCTAGTGTTTATCCCTCCATCCCTCCGTGTAAAGGATCCTGTTGGAAACCCCTTCTCAGCAGAACTTATAAGAAGAATCCAATGGCAACTCTTACGGGCAAGAACTAAAGGTTGCCTTTCCCAAATTAGATTCCTCACCAAATCAATCAAAGGGCTGATATTCCTAACCTCCCAAAACGTTCATGAATCTGATCTCACAGCTCTCATAGAAAGAACCACCTCAGATATTAAGGTACAAGACCGAAGTATACAGCTTAGACACGATAAAAAGCTAGCGTTCTGGTCCCAAAAATACTCCTTCCCACTCGATCACAAGTATGCCAACCCCGAGGCTTCAAACAACATCATCAATCTGTCTAGCGTAACCCTCACCCCTGCTGAAAACAGTCTCCTCTCTAAAGGCCTCAAATATCGACTTCCCGCCAAACCCGATATACCCAGGATCATCAGTGGAATAGAGGCCTCCGTTAAGAATCATAACCATCAAGACAGATGCGCCATCAGAAACCATGTATCCCGGGTACTCCAGAGACCTCTCCCCCCACCCCCAAATTCCCAAACTGAATCCAAGGCCCTCCGCAGACTAATGAAACAACGTTCAATTGTCATCAGCAGATCAGATAAGGGCACTGACACCGTAATCCTAGACCGATCTTCGTACCACGCCAAAATCTTGGAAATATTGCAGGACACAGCCACTTTTTCTCAAATTTCCGCACAAGAGAGCACAATAGCACTAAAAACCTTCAAGTCCTCTCTCAACCGAATGAAAAGAACCAGTCTCATCTCAACGGAGGAACACAAATCCTTTACCACTAATCTCCCCAATGGTACCTACATCTACGGCCTTCCCAAGGTCCACAAACCTTCTGTCCCTCTGCGCCCTATCATTGCGTATCACCTCTCTCCCGCCTACCCCCTAGCTAAGTACCTCTCAAATTATCTCTCACCTCTTTTAAACAACAATAGAAGTAATCTCACAGTTTCCAGCACCCCCACACTCATTCAAGAAATAACCGGCCTACACCCCCCCCAAAACTTCACCATGTGTTCATTTGACGTTTCATCCCTATACCTCAGTCTCCCCCATCACCTGATAATTGACAGCCTCAACCAATTTTTGGTTTCCATCAACACAGATCCCGTCAAGACCAACTCTATCACATCCCTCTCACAGATATGCTTAAACATGAGCACCTTTACCTTTGACCATATCCATTTCAAACAGATAAGGGGATCGCCTATGGGAAGCCCCCTCTCCTCCATAGCTGCTGAGCTGGTTATGACCAGAATAGATAAATGGGTCTGCAACCTCCATTGCGATGACATTCTTTTCTGGCGACGATATGTCGATGATATCCTTTGCATATGTAAAACCGACCTTGAAGAAACCATCCTGTCCACCCTCAACAGTTACAACCCTAACCTCTCGTTCACCATGGAAAAAGAACAGGGACACATCATTCCCTTCCTAGACATCTTAATCATACGTACCTCGGCATCATTCCACACCACAGTATACTACAAGAATAGCAGTACCCCCACCTACACCCATTTCTACTCCTTCTGCCCCATAGTACACAAAATTAACATCGTTAAAACACTCACCAGGCGCCTTCACACACACTGCTCTCTACCCATCTTTAAAACCACAGAAAAAGCCCGTATCATCTCCCATCTCACCGCCGCCTCCTATCCACTAACATTCATTAATAAACATACCTATTCTCCCGCCCCCTCCAATCCTCCCCCAGTCTTCAGGACTACCTGCATGTTGCCCTATTCTCCTTTAACAGTTAGTATCTCCCGTCTCATCAGGCCATTTGGCATTCGCACCTTTTTCATTAATACCCCCAGTATCCACTCACTTCTCCGACACCCCATTACAAAAACTAGTACCCAACTCAGTCCTCTGGATTCTTCTGGGGCGGTCTACTCTGTCTCATGCGAACATTGTTCCGCCACTTATGTGGGTGAGACAGGTAGAACCGTCGCCATTAGAATGTCAGAACACACCCGAAACATTAATAACAACGACCCACGTTCCCTCATCTATCAGCATGTTGCATCCACTGGCCACTCTTTTAATACCAACCACCCCACTATCCATTACCGTAACATACCCAACCTACACCAAAGATTAATGTTAGAATCCATAGTATCCACCAAACTCAAAAGCATAAATAGAAAAATAGAAATTCCTGAAATTTATGATATCTTTGTTTCAAGTTAATCTATTCCTTTTTTACATAGTTAAAATCTAGTATACAACATCTTATTACCATATCAATACAATAGTTACTTATTAAAAATTAAAAATTCTTACTGCTAAGTTATAAAAATTGTTTATTATGTAAATCATCCCTTGTATTTAGGTCGGTCTCTCGCCTTAATTTCTGTCAAACCTGTAGAAGGGCGTTTGCCCGAAAGCTCGTAACGTTTACAAATAAAAGATACCTATCTTCCATTTAATGATACGTTTTTTCATAAGCTATACACCGGAAGAGTTTTAAGTTTTTACTATTAAAAGAAGTTTATTTACCTTCTTTAAAAATATTTACATAAAATAAATTTAACAAAACAAATTTAATCCAAAAATTAAACAATCAAAATTTACGTATCTCTCGACAGAATGTGTTTACTCTACTCCTAGTCAAAACCCAATAAATAAATATATACAAAATTTAATTATTTTTATAAGTCCATTTACATCAGATTCCACGGCCCAAACCTCGCCCCGTCGGTTCATTGCGCCTCAGCCTGCTGAACCAGCGCCGCCTACTCCCCATGAGGAGGAGTCAGTTCCAGCTGTAGTAGTCCCTCCGGCTCTAATACCTGCCCCGACGACCCTTGAGCTCCAGGAGGCTCAGGAAATGGAAGGTGAGACTCAGTTAATGGACATAATCGAACAACTGAATGATGAAACTATCCTTAGGCCCCTATATAATCGAGGGACGACCATTAATGATGTAGCGTATGAAGTCCTGTACCCCCATCTTAGGGAGAGTTTTCTCGCGGATACCTTACCTAAACACAATATTATTCTTGTCAAGTTCTTCAACACAGTCATCGAGCATGCTGGGGACACGGATTCCGTAAATCGCGCATGGGCCTGTCTGAACTCAAGACGATTCTAAGCTGCTGATAGGATCCAGACGTCCCTGTGGAGAAGGCCTCGTCTGGTGTATATATTTTCTCTACTATTTTAAATTCACTCTTGACCGTTGACTAGATTTTAATAAACTATTTTTAATTGTCAATTGTCAGAGAACCTACATTAAAAATCTTGAACACCTCAGACTACAAGATGTGAGAAGTTTGATCAACACCATGTGGGTAAATACACATCTTGATGACACTATTGATGAAGTTTAAGAAAACCTACCCTATCCAGAACTGATAAAAGAACTATTAGTCACATATAAAAGACCAGAGATAGCAAAAGCTGTTGAATGTAGTTCAACAAATTCACCGAGAAACATTGGAATGCAGAAAGGAGAGTATTGCAATACCTTGGAGGAACGAAATACCACGGTATCACCTACAGACCAACAGGAGAGCACCATGAAGTAGTTTCGAATGTAGATTGGGCATCGGATTTTCTGAATAGGAAGAACACATTTGGCTTGGTGATTATGTTAGAAGGAGCTCACATAATTTGGAAGAGTGTGAAATAGACTGTTACAGAACAAGAAAAGTTCACTTTGGACATTTTTGAAGGAAATGTTTGATGTAAAATATTTTGAACAATACTTGTTTCTACTCAGCATCAAATATTTCAAACATCATGATGATAGTTTTACACTTACCAAGAGAACCTAAATTAAAATCTTCTTGAACACTTCAGACTACAAGATGTGAAAAGTATTATCAACACTGATGTGGGTAAATACACATCTTGATGACACTATTGATGAAATTTAATAAAACCTACCCTATCGTGAACTGATAATAGGACTATTATTCACATATAAAAAAGCAAAGATAGCAAATGCTGTTGGATGTAGTTCACCAAATTGACAGAGAAACATTGGAATGCAGTAAGGAAATTATTGCGATACCTTGGAGGAACGAAATATCATGTTATCACCTACAGACCAACAGGAGAGCAACTTGAAGTAGTTTCGAATGTAGATTGGGCATTGAATGTTCTAAATAGGAAAAGTACATTTGGTGTAGTGAATATATTAGCAGGAGCTCCCATAATTTGAATGAATGTGAAACTGAATGTTACAGCAGTCCGTACACATAGACAGTGTGTAGCTCTGTCAATGACTACGAAAGATATCGAGTATTCACCCTTGATAAAACAATTGAAAATTGGACTTTTGAGGCCGACTCAACTATTATTTTATGTGATAGCCAAGACATTCCCATCATTCACCATTCCATCCATGAGAAAATCCAGAATGGTGCTGTATCAGTGCAATATATCCCCACTGGGAGGAACACTGCTGATCTGATCAATGAGCCCTTAACCAGAGTCCTCCATGATACACATCGACAAGAAATGGTGACTTGTTGGATCCAACCAACTGGAGCCAAAGAGGGAATATGATGGCCAGCGGCCTGACGATGGTCAAGTGACCTACCGCGGTATCCCCCACCGCGGAGGGAATTATGGGATTGTCTGCCTGCTTTGTTTATAAATTTTTGTAAATATCTCAACGCTATCTTAACTTTTATTTCCATTTTATTTTTATATTATTTTTTATATTCTGATAAAACTAGATTTTACATGGAAAAGGTTTCTCTGATATTTTCACAAACAAACGTACTGTACTTATTCCAAGATATTTGCCAACCATTTTTTTTATGAATTCAGAAAAGCCAATCACGAAAGCGTTCTGGGTTTGGAAAAATGGCATTCTCTTCTTTTTATTAAGTTTTGTGTGTACTCGGTTTGATCATCAGGCTATTTTTAATACCTCATCGATCAATTTCTCTATTGCTCTAAATCTGGGCTAACTTTCAATAGAATTCACATCACTTCACGGCCCCAATTCAATTTGGTAAACTTATAAACTAATCTCAGGAGAGGGGTAGATATATCTAATATTCCTGGCGAACAGTTTATCGCACTATTTTTGACCCAAAATAAGAATAACTTTGCCTTAAAGCAATTCAGTTTAGTATAATTAGGTGAAAGAGACGGCTATATAGGGTTTTTTACATTTTATTTTTATTTAAAATATATTTGATCATATTTGTTTCTATTTGTGCGTTTTATATTTAATTTAACCATATTCAATGTCATATGGTCACTCTAGTTAGTAGTCAATCTCACACATTAAATTTGTCCCAACAATTGCTTGGCAACCTGTCATTGTTTACTATTTGGAACAGTTAAAATAGAAAAGCGTTCTGACATAGCAAGATGTCCTCATTCATTCTCAGAGTGATTTCCCTCTTCGCCCACCTCTGTGGCCAAGCAAACGACAAGCCAACCCCGAAAAAGAAGGCGAAGAAATTGAGGCCGAAAAAAATAAAAGCATTGTGCTTCTACCTCCCACCTGGACAGTGCGTCCACGCCCTGCGCATGGCCCTGCCCGACTACCCGGGCGAAGAAGTATATTGGGCCCACAAGGCTCGCTGGGAGGGGACCGACACCATCCTCCCCAGACCTCTGCAAGGCGAGGAGACCTTCTCGGTGGATCCCCGGTATCCATTCATATTGGAACGAATGGACGGGGAGGGAGTGAGGATCTCCAATAAGAATCCTAAGGAGGTCCCCCTCGATGGATCGCTTCACGTGATCAAGGCATCGGGGACTCCAGCCAGGAAGAATCGGCCGGCCGACCTCGAAGAGGTTTTGTTTTTCTTCAAGAAGGTGGAGAAGCCATCCTACTCCGAGGACTGTGTCTTTTCCCCCCATCCTCCCAAAAGGACCTAGACGTTGGCCCTTCTGGCCTTAAAGGGCAATAAATGTTGTTTGTGTGCGTGTTCATATGCATTAGGTCGTGTGTTCGTGTGCGTGAGTTTGTGTGCGCGTGTTGGTATGTTTCCGTATGTTTGCGTGCGTGTATGTGTGTCTACATTACTGCGTGCTTATGTGTATGTGTGTATACGTGACTGCGTGCTTATGCGTATGTGTGTGCTTGCAGGCGTGTGATCGTTTGCGTGAGTGTGTGTGCGTATGTGTTTACCCTTGTGAGTGAGCGTGCGTGTACGTGCGTATGTTTGTCCATAGATTCATCAAATACATTTACCAAAATCCCTTCCTAGTACCAGGCGTAAAGCACACTATAACCTACCATTATATTAGTTCCCTGCCTGAAAAATTAGTGGTCCAATAGGCAAAATATCTGGCAGGATTTAAACCATCTGAACCATTCAGTTATGTTTTATCGCAATACCAACAGTTGTGTGGTGTTTTCTTTTTGAAGAAACTGTTGCGATAAAATGATACCTTTCATAGAATTAGAGAGGTTAGTGTTGGATCTTTAAATAGACAGCACATGGTACTGCAATTATATATATCGTCAGTTCTATTATAATTATGAAACAGAGAGAGTTGATGTTTTAATTTTGTTTCTATTGAAATATATATTTGTCTTTGTTTATTTGTGTTTTATTTCATTCAACCATATCTTATGTCATATCGACACACTTATAGTTAATTTTCAAACCTCTCTCTTTAAAGTTGTCCCAATCATTGCTTGGAAACATTACATTTTTTACTGTTTAGAGCAGTTAAGAGTAGAAAAATGTTTCGACATTGCAAGATGTCATCTATCTGATACAATGTGTTCTCCCTCTTCGCCCACCACTCTGACTAAGTGAACAAGCCGTCCTCCAGAAAAATCGGAAAAAATTGAATCCTGAGATAATTGAAGCGGTGTGCTTCTAATATCACCTTGGGCAGTGATTCAAGTTAAGCATCAAGATTTGCACGATTTTCAGGATGTCAAGGTTTCGAGCCTAAAACGAAATGTAGCAAGGCTGTTTTCCTCAGACCTTCTCCAAGAGAATATACCTTCTCGGTGGGCACACGGCATCCATTTATTTCGGAATGGATGGACGAGGGGAGTAAGGATCTCCAACAAGAATCTAAAGAAGTTATGATGGCTGGCGTTCCTTCCAAAAAAAATAATGGCCTCGAATCTCGAATCAAAAAGATAGAAAAGGCGAACTTTTGGGAATAGAACGTGTTCTTTTATCATCCTCCCACCAAGAAATAAACGATGGTCTTTCTGGAAATGAAGGCAAAAAATATTTTTAACGCCTAACTCTAAAATAGGATATGATAGAGAGGACGAAATACTTTACCTTTATATCTATAAAAATTAAATCCAAAATCGATATTTGTTATCGCGTTGCGCAAAATCTACAGAATCAATCATTATGAAATTTCGCATGTAGGTAGCTGAAGATTTCGTTTAACATCTAGACTATTCAAAACACTTAAAAGGTTAATATGCTTTCTTAAAATATAAAACCAAAAAGCGCTAGTTTCATCCTTTTAGCGCTTGGGGCTGCACTGGTCGATACGATATATGAATTTGATTGGTTGATAATTTTACACGTAGTTTGTTTACACGATGAATATTTTTAAAAGGTAAGATTATCCAATCACCGTGAAACTTCAGGAAGTTATTTACTATACTACTGGGAAAGTTTCTGGCTTGAATTTGTTTTGAAATAAATATTCGTTGCAGTTTCATTTGCAAATTTCTACCTCCACTCACAAGCAGCGCCTCTCGCGGTATCTGGTGAAATTACATTTATAAATTGTAAAAATTTAATTTGAGGATTTAGTAATATAATATTCAATGACGTTATGAAAACTCTTGGCATTTTAATATTAATATATATTTAAAGAAAATTTGTTATTTAAAATTAATAATTGTTTTCAAAAAATATGTTTTTCACAAAAATATATTTAAACTTATATAACAATATTTATATACTTTAAAATCTATATATAGGTGGATTGGATGTTTTCCAGAATCATTCTAACAAAATTTTGTTAGGCAAACTTTTTCTCGGTTAAAAATCGGGCCAAGCCGGGTACATTCGCTAAATACAGTTATTTACAAATGTTCGTTTGTGGCAAGATACTATTACTTCAACTTCAAATTACCGAGTGGACCAATTAATATTGATTTTATTCAACTTATCGATTATTTTCAAGGGATCGGGAAATAATTTCAAATTATTGAGAGTATAGGAAATTATAGATTCAGTATATAGGGATTGGAAGTTTGCTAGAATCGTTTTAACAAATGTTTGTAAGGCAAACTTTTACTCGGGTAAAATCCGGGCGAAGCCGGGAACATATATATTGTCAAGTAGTTCCTGGACCCCGGGGGGGGGGGGGGGACCACAGGTGTGAGGGGTTCTCGGAAACTGATCTGCAAATAAGGAAAAAGGGACCCTTGGTGGCTGACGCCGCTCATTATTATTATCTTTACCTGGGGATAAGTTGTTTTGATCATCTTTCTCTCTCTCCCTTAAATACCTCTTATAAATAATTTAATTGGAGAACTAAAAGGTAAATATATACCCTTTATAATAAATTCATTTCCCCCAAATTTGCCATTGCTTTATTATATCCGCGACATATTTTGGCGGAGACGCTGGGTAACGTGACGGAACTTCGAAGAAGTCGACGTCTGCAGGGACGTGAACCAATTTTTGAACCCTTGCCACAACGAATAAAAATGGAAGACGACCACAGACCTAATGTTAGCGGATCCTACCTCCCTTGTAAGCGCCAACGAGATCCATCTACCTTTTCTGGAGATGGAAATATAAACCCTGGACAGGGGTTGAAGGAGTACAACAGATGGGACGAGATCATGAAGCTTGCCAAGGTCGTCTTTTACTTGAACGGAACTGCTGGAAGGTGGTTTGATAATAACGAAGAATCACTCAACTCGTGGAGAAGTTTTGAAGACGCATTCCGCGGTGTGTTCGAACTGCAGGAGGATTCTGCTCGATGCGCCGAGGAAGTTCTGAAGTCAAGAGCACAGAAGGCCGAGGAATCCAGCGAGTCATACATCCAGGAGATTCTTAGTCTCTGCCACCAGGTGAATCCTCGCATGGAAGAAGGTGATATAGCTGCTCACATTATAAAGGGAATTTCGGAGGACACATACCAGGTATTGATGGCGAAAGACATACAGACGGTAGATTAGATCCTGAAGTTTTACTGTCATCTGACAACCGTCAAGCAGCGCAGGATCGGCCGTACGGAATTCGCCAGGTTGTCAAACGTAATGCCCATTTCGTGTGTTGACGACTCAGATGACTTGGCCGGCTTAATTCGCCACATCGTTAGAGAAGAGATACAAAAGGTCTTCTCACCACCTGAAGTGGTCAATCCTCTCCGAGAAGTCAACGCCTTGGAACAGACTGTGAGGGAAGAGGTCAGCCGTGCTCTCCAACCTACCAGACCACAAGTCAACGTGGTACAACAACAACCACGCACGACCTATTATAATACGGACCGACCAACTCAACCCAGGAAGACGGAACATTGGAGAACCTACGACGACAAACCTATCTGCTTCCACTGCGGACGACCCGGACATGTCGTCCGTTATTGTAGGGAACGACGGCAGGTCTTCGCTGAAGCCAGGTCAAGGAATGGCAGGAAAGGAAGAAATGTTGGATTTTCGAGTCGACCCCCGAGATTTGACGCCGACGACGACTATGTAACGCCCCAAACCTCGACGTACTTCTACCGGAGCTCTTCCCCACATCCAAGCTGTGCAAGGTCACCAGCCCGAAGACAATCCAGTCGCCAGCCCGTCGTTTCAGCCGTTCTCAAAAGCCTCAGAATGTGAAAAACTAAGTGGAGCGGCTTCTAACGGGGGTGAGGTCGCCATTGAGGAAATTCCTCCAGGATATATCGCCGCCAAATTAAAAGAAAATTTTGTTATGGTCGAAATAAATAGACGCAAAATTAAAGCTTTGGTTGATTCAGGAGCAGACTTTTCTGTTATTTCAGACAAATTTCGACGCGAACTAAAGACACCTCTCTTCAAAGAGACAGGTCCCAATCTTAAAGCCGCAAATAAAAATTTAATAGAGACCCTTGGAAAATGTGTCCTGAACATAAAAGTTAATGGTCTGAAGATATCCTTTGAATTCGATGTTATGGTGGAATGCAGCCATGACATCATATTCGGATGGGACTTCTTCAAGGCCAACGAAGCCGTCATTGATTGTGGCAGAAATGAACTCCATCTCGGGGAAACCTCCGTCCTGGAATCTCGAGAAGAGGAAAACCAGAGATTGTTTGCTTCCGACGACTTTGTCATCCCGCCTAAATCAATAAAGAAGATCAGTGTGATAAACGAAGAAATATGCGGTGTTAGAGATGTTTTAGTCTCAACTTCTAAGGACCTATTATTAAGAAAAGAAGTTCTTATACCAAACTTATTGGTTACATTTCGACACGGCCGAGGTAGCATTTGGGTGGCGAATGGAGCGTCTTGGCCGCAACTGGTTCCATCAGGAATGAATATGTGCACCATGGAAAGTTATGAGAATGGGATTATCTGCAGTCTTATTGAACCCAGCGATAAGTTACAAGAAACGCAGCTAAAGTCACGTAAGTATTTTTCAAATTATTTTTTGCTCACCCTTATATTTGAAATGCTGCTTCTTGGAAATACTAGTAAAATTACACCCATTGCAATTTTAAGCCATAATTTATACTTTTAATATCGCTGAGGGCCATTCGGGTAAATCCAGGGCGTTGCCCGGGTCACTCGGCTAGTATATATATAATTTGCTAGATACAAAAGTGTGAAGAATTTTTGAATAGTATTATCTATATGAAGATCATTTGATTTTCAATGGAAATGTCGAAAAGTAATGTTTGTTTGTTTAAACATAATATAGATGTAAAAACACATTTTCAAAAAATGAATATAAATTAAAAAATTAATAATAAATAAAAATAAAGAGTAGGCAATATGTAAATTCTATAATTATATTTATATAAATTATTTAAATATAAGAGACACAAAATATATCGCTTTTACTGTACAACGCCTTAAAGGTACAGCGCAGCAACCTACAGCAACGCCTATGAAAGTTGTTGCTTTTTGCGAACGCTCCTAAACTTTTATTATTATTTTGAGTATTTATAAATTATTTAATAAAAATATATATTTTATTATTTTTTAGAAATATGGACATTTATTTTAATTTTTTAATGTTGTAATTATTACTATAGGCATTTTTTGATATTTCGTTTGTTAATTATTTTGTGATCACCAATTTAATTTTAAAATTTTAAAGAAACTTTTTGAAAAATTTTTTAGCACACACACTCGTAAATATTGTCACGGTAGTGATAACGAGTATAACAAAAGTTTAAGTAAAAATAATTTATTTATAAAATGCAAACTATTGCTAAGAATTTATTTACAAGTAATAATATACAAGAATGGTAAGGGGTGATGACTATGCAAATATTTATGATGATATACCACAGATTATTTAAAATAATTATTCAGTGATATTGCCCCCTTCCTAGATGAACAGCGTCCCGCTGTAATTATCACTTGAACAGATCAGCTTGGTCCTCAGGGTCATGGTAGGGTTTCATTCTCAGTACATGGACCAGGTCTCTTGTTTGGCGTCTCCTGGTTGGTTGTCCACAGGTTCAACTTCGAAGGTCACGTCAGAGAGTTTCCGAGTAACCCTGTATGGCCCGAAGTACCTTTTCATTAGTTTTTCTGAGAGTCCCACCTTTCTTATCGGGATGAAAATCCATACCAGGTCACCAACGTTGTAATCCATTGCCTCGTGCTTTGAGTCATATCTAGCCTTGTCCTTTTCTTGGGCTTTCAAGGTTTCTAATCTTGCTAGCTGCCTAGTCTCTTCGACTCGTGAGGCAATCTTCTGACTGTAATCCTCTTGGAGATCTTCATGCGGATTTGGGAAAAGAGTGTCTACAGTTGTTTCGACTTCGCGTCCATGAATCAGTTTAAAAGGGGTAAAACCTGTCGTATCTTGTTTTGCGGTGTTGTAGGCGAACGTGACGTAGGGCAGGATTACGTCCCAGTCCTTCTGTTCAACACTTACATACATAGCGATCATGTTGGCTAAGGTTTTGTTTAACCTCTCCGTCAGTCCATTCGTCTGGGGATGATACGCTGTCGTGAACCGATGTATCGACGAGCATTGATTGGTGAGTTCCGCAATCAACTTGGATTGGAATACTCGTCCTCGGTCCGTGATGATTTCTCTGGGGGCTCCGTGCTTGAGAACAACATCTTCCATTAAGAACTTGGCTGCTTCCTTTGCTTCCCCTGTGGGTAAGGCTTTAGTAACGGCAAATCGAGTAAGATAGTCAGTACAGACTATGATCCATTTATTACCAGTATCAGACTTGGGAAATCTTCCAAGGAGGTCCATTCCAACTCTTTGAAAAGGGGAGGTTGCAGGAGGTATGGCTTTAAGTAGTCCGGGTGGCTTTTGAGTTGATTGTTTCTTTCTTTGGCACTCTTTACAATGAGCGACATACTTCCGTATGTCCCGGAGAAGTCCTGGCCAGAAATATTTGTTTTTAACTCTCTCATATGTCTTCGAAAATCCAAGATGACCTGCTGTGGGAGCGTCATGTAAATTTTTCAGTAGTTCTAAGCGTAAGTGCTTGGGAATAACTAAAAGGTGTTGGTTTCCCAGGGGGTCGAAATTCTTTTTGTACAAGGTTCCTTTTAACATTTCATAACCTTTCGATTCGGCACCAAATCTTTCTGTTTCCTCTATAAATTTACTAATTTTTGGGTCTTTTCTTTGTTCAGCCTCGAAGCACGTCAGAGCAGTTATTGAGGGTATATCATCATCCTCATCATTGTATGCTTCTTCCGATTCAAGTTGGAGAGGATTTCGAGAAAGACAGTCGGCATCTTGGTGTTTGCGTCCACTTTTATAAACAACCGTTACATTGTATTCTTGGAGTTTTAAAGCCCATCTTGCTAGTCTTCCTGTCGGGTCCTTCAGGTTAGATAACCAGCAAAGAGCGTGGTGGTCAGTGACGATGACAAACTCACGACCAAAAAGGTACGGTCGAAATTTGTTGATGGCCCATATTGCGGCCAAGCATTCTCTTTCCGTTGTTGAGTAATTCTTCTCCGCCTTAGATAAAGTTCTTGAAGCATAACCAACTGGCCGCTCTTTCCCATCGTTGATCTGTACGAGGACAGCTCCAATTCCATAACCGCTGGCGTCAGTATGGAGCTCGGTTGGCAGTTGTTATTCGAAATAGGCAAGAACAGGTTCAGACATCAATGCTTTTTTCAAGGAATCAAAAGCATCCTGTTGGTCAGAGTTCCACGTGAATTTATTATCTTTTTTGAGTACTTCATGTAAAGGAGCAGCTTTCTCAGCGAAATTTTCGATAAATCTACGATAATAGGAACATAGGCCAATGAAGCTTCTCACATCTGTTATAGATTTTGGGGTCGGAAACTTGGCGATAGCTTCAATCTTTTCTGGATCGGGATAAATACCTTTACTATCGACGAGGTGTCCAAACACTCTTATTCGTTTGGTTCCGAAAAGGCACTTTTTGGGGTTGAGGCGTAGCTCGGCTTTGTCGAGACATTGTAGTATGATTTCAAGCCGGTGTAAATGTTCGTTGAACGATTTGGAATACACCACGATGTCGTCTAAATAACAGAGGGCCATCGTCCATTTCAGGCCTTTCAATATCTTGTCCATCATGCGCTCGAATGTTGCAGGGGCATTGCACAGGCCAAAGGGCATGACTAGGAATTCGTAGAGTCCATCAGGGGTAATAAAGGCAGTTTTTTCTCTATCTGCTTCGTCGACTTCAATTTGCCAATACCCTGAACGAAGGTCCATTGATGAATAAAATTTAGCTCCTTTCAGAGAGTCAAGTGTATCATCGATTCGGGGTAGTGGGTAAACGTCTTTTTTAGTAACTTTGTTTAGTCGTCTGTAATCCACACAGAAACGCCAGTTACCATCCTTCTTCTTCACTAAAATAACCGGCGATGACCATGGACTTTCTGAATGACGTATAATCCCGGCGTCTAGCATTTTGTCCACTTCCGTTTGGATTGCTTGGCGTTCTGTAGGGGAGACTCGATATGGTCTATGCTTAATAGGCTGATGGTTTTCTGTTTCAATTTTATGTTTGGTTACTGAAGTTTGCTTTACTGGTTCAATATTTTTATCAAATATTTTATCATATCGTTTTAAAATTGATAAGATTTGAGACTGCTGCTCTTCTGATAAATCATCACTAATTAAATTTTGTAAAAATTTAAAGTCACTTTTATCAGCATGACTGGCATGATTCGCATTTTTCACCTCCTTATTAAATTCAGAACATTCTGAAATAGCCGTCAAGTTATTTTCTTCAACCCTTTGAATTTTTCCTAGGCACATTCCCTTAGGGACTATTTGAGCTGTGGTGCTAGAATTTACGATCCAAAGTTTTCCTTTATTATGGGAAAGCCTGAATAATGCACAGGGAAGTGTTAACCCTTTTCCTATTAATACCTTTTTCGAAGGTTCAAAAAGTACCTGATTTTGCCCATTAAGCTCTTCACTCATAACATTTATTAGTTTGGTAGATTCGGCTGGGATTACGACGCTTCTGCTAGCCACAACCTTTCCCATGGAAGCTGGTGAATTTAGTACATCTTTGGCCTCTTCCAATCTGATTTCGGCGCGTCCACAATCAATCACGGCATTTGATGCCTCTAGGAAATCCCATCCGAGGATAATACTTGGGTTACTATTAGGGAGGACGATAAACTCAAGCGGCTGTTCCAATCCATTGATGCTCAAGCTGATTGTGCATCGGCCGATCGATGTAACATTCTTGCCATCAGCAACTTTCAGAGTCATTCCGCTATCCTTGAACATGGTCTTTTTTAATTGTCGTCTTAATCCATCAGAGATAACTGAAAAAGAGGAACCTGAATCGACCAGAGCAGAAAATGCAATGTCATCAATGATGATTTCGACATAATTTTGTTGTAATTTAGCGGCTGTCGACGATGGAGGGTTTTTCACACCCGCGGCTTCCCCCTCGAAAGAAGACGCGACGCTTAGTTTTTTTCTAGATTGTAGCGGCGTGGGGATTGGCTTGTATGGCGGCCTGGGGAAATGGACTGGCGTCTTGGGGATCTTCCTCTGTTTGGATACGGCGATTGTCTGCGGTAGATTTGGCTTCTTATGGCTTGGTGGTTACTCATTTGAGGTTCTTGGGTGCTTGGTGCATGTCCTTCGGGTCTCTGCGTCCATTGTCGGCGTTCTCTACAATATCGCTTAACATGGCCTGGGCGGCCGCAATTAAAACATATTGGGATGTTGTCATGCGTCCTCCATTCATCCGTTCTTCGTTGTGGTGGCGTCTGGTTATATATGGGCGTTTGGGTGGGGTACTGACGTCGTGGAACCTGGTTGAATGTACGTGTTTGGTTGGGGTACGACTGTCGTGGCGGAGGCCTTTGAATAGGCTTCGAAATTGCAGCTACGTTTTTTTCAATCTCTTCTCGGATAATTTCTTTCAGAGAAGATGGTTCAGGGGTAGTTGGCTCCGGATTTAGTGCGCGATGAACTTCTTCACGCACGATGCGTCGGATTAAGTCTTCCATTGATTCAGAGTCTGCTGAATCGATGGCGGCAACATTCGGTAGTCTGTCAAATACTACACGTTTTTTTACACGTTTTTTATTTGAAGCCTCGATTTTTCGGCACCATTTGATGAACTCATCGATACTTGCAATGTCTAAAATGATGATTGACTGATATATCTCCTCCGATATTCCTTTCGTCAAGTGTGCAACTATTTCATTTTCCATCATAGCCGGATTCACTTCTCTGCACAGATGGAGAACATCTTGAATGTAAGAATCACTGGTCTCCTCCTTCCCCTGAGCTCGAGTTTTGAGGTTCTCTGCGAGTTGATTTTTTTGGGTGACATGATGTCCGAAATTCTGAGAAAACATTTTCACAAAAATATCCCATGAATTAATTTTCTCTTCAACATTTTCGTACCATCTGTGCGCTGTTCCTTGGAGGAAAAAATAAACATTTGCGAGGCACATTGAATCATCCCAGCAGTTGTAGCGAGCGACGCGATGGAATTCTTTCAACCATTTTTCTGGATTCTGGTTGCGTTCTCCAGTAAAAATAGAAGGGTTTCTAAAAGGTTGAAAATGGTACTCACCCATTTTTGTCTGTGTCTCTTGCTTGATCATAGCGATGTTTTCTTGAGGTTCTAGTCCTTGTAGTCTTCGGCTTCTTCTAACGGCTTGGGCGTCGAGGGAATATTCCAGCTTCTCCACCAGTTGTCACGGTAGTGATAACGAGTATAACAAAAGTTTAAGTAAAAATAATTTATTTATAAAATGCAAACTATTGCTAAGAATTTATTTACAAGTAATAATATACAAGAATGGTAAGGGGTGATGACTATGCAAATATTTATGATGATATACCACAGATTATTTAAAATAATTATTCAGTGATAATATTATATAATTTTTAAATATATATATTTTTTCATTCACACGCACATTGATATTTCTAATAAATAATTGGCTCACCTATATTTTAAATCACTAATATAAAGGATTAATTTGATAAATTCTATGTAACTGTGAAACTATTTATTGTGTTTTTATTTAAATATTTAAAAATAAACTACTCCATAATGCATCATTGTTTTCCTATATTTAGAGTTACGAGTGCATCTTCAAATCTTTATTTCGCAAAAATAATATAAATGTATTCATGGCATTTATATTGCGTCATTTTTGAATATATTATATTCTCGAGATGGACATTTCGAGATATTCATTGTCCTTTAAGGGCAGAAATGGCCAACGTATAGTTCTGATTGGGAGATGAGGGAGTCCCGCAATTCTCCGGAATGACCGACTTATCAATGTCTTTGAAGAAGAACACCAATTCTTTGACATATGCTGGGTTATTCTTCCTGGCTGGGGCCTCCGCCATCTTGATCACGTGCAGCGATTCGTCGAGGGAAACATCCTTAGAGATGCTGACTGCACCACCGTCCAAACGTTCCAATATGAAAGGGTATCGCGGGTCCACGGAGAAGGTCTTCTCGCCTTGCAGAGGTCTGGGGAGGATGGTGTCGGTTGCCTTCCAGCGTTCCGGAAATTCAGGCAAAGCTATTTGCTTAAATTTGCCTAACGACGCACTGTTCAGGGGAGCAAGTAGCAACATAATGCTTTTATTTTCTTCGGATTCGATTCTTGGTATTATTTTTGGTGGTTTTCTTGTTTCTCACTTATCCACAGAGCTAGGCGAAGTAGTAACCTTTTATAAGACTGCTTACATCTGGCCCTCTCACCGCCGCGCGCGTACGAACCAGTCTCGCTTTTTCAAACTTTTAATAGTTTCAAGCAGTTAAAAATGAAGGTTGACAAGTAATGGATGGGACAACTTAAAATAGATATTATAACTAACTATAGGTCCATATGGCATTAAATATGCAAAGTGAATAAAATACAAAAATGAAGATAATTAAATATATTCTAAAAAAACAAAATTAAAAGCCCCAACTCTCAATTTCCTAATTACAATAAAATGACGAGGTTTCGAAGCAAAAAGTATGTTAATCTATATTAATAAAATGCAAATTTCATAAGTGGGCATCACTAAAAACTTTCGTTACAATGCATCAATTTCGACCAAATTTTCAACATTTATGTAAAACGAGATGGAGCAGGTTTTGCTTAACATCAAAATATTTTTCCTAACTTTAACATACATAACTTTGCTTTTATCAATAAAATACAAAAAAATTCAACAGAGTTAAAGTGTTTACACTTTCAAAAGTGTTTACACTTTTGCGCTTCTTGGAAAATTAGTTTTATTCTTTTTTATATATATTTTAATAACTTTTATACATGGTAAGATACTTTTATTTTATAGTTTTCATATTTTATACCAAAAAAAGTCGAAGCCTTACTTGATGAGATCAATTTTATTTTTCAGATAAATTTTTAGGCTTTTCAAAAGTGTTTACACTTTTGCGCTTCTTGGAAAATTAGTTTTAATCTTTTTTATATATATTTTAATAACTTTTATACATGGTAAGATACTTTTATTTTATAGTTTTCATATTTTATACCAAAAAAAGTCGAAGCCTTACTTGATGAGATCAATTTTATTTTTCAGATAAATTTTTAGGCTTTTCAAAAGTGTTTACACTTTTGCGCTTCTTGGAAAATTAGTTTTAATCTTTTTTATATATTTTTTAATAACTTTTATACATGGTGAGATAAGAGGATGCCAGCGGGCGACGCTGGCCTGGGACGCTGGGAATTCTGCGAGAAGCGGCGGCTGGCCAGCCGGCCTGCGCACGCACCGGGGGCTGCGCGCGCACTTTTCGAACACCGCCTGATGTCGCCGGCTGTTTACCGCGCGTCGCTACAACCTGCGGCGGTTCCTTCCATTATATAATACTCTAGGCGCTGGTGGAGTAAAAACTGTACTCCACCTGCCTCTTATAATTGTATGTAATTTTTGGACACTTATTAAAATATAAATTATTAATTTATAGTTCTCACTGCAGCTCGAACCTTTACCCTAACGCGGTAGAACATGGCGCAGTCGACATTCGGTTAATTATAGCCGTTTTTTAATTGACAGCTCAGTGACAATTAGTAATCAAGATGCCCTCAAGAAGGAATCGCCGACCATCCCAAACCCCTCCAGAGAACCCTGCCTCGCCGACCAGCACCGACATCCTCAGGTCCATGGCCGCACTGTTGCAGCAGATGGCTACTCGGAATCCGACACCGACAGTCCCATTAGGAGCTCCTCCTCACCACGCCACAAAAATCATCCAGCTTCCTAAACTGGCTTCCCCGGAGGAGTTAACGATGTCTTTTTTCCGCGATTGGAAACAACGTTGGAACGACTACGTGGACGCCCAACAAGTAGCCACCTTCCCGCTATCCACACAGCAAGTGACTTTGCGTGCCGCCCTCCATTCCGAATGGACCATCCTTTGGCAATCAGGCCGCCTTCATATTTCTACCACCACCACCCTCGATGAAGCCGTGAATGCTCTCGAGGCCTACCTACGCAAGAAGCGAAACCCCCTCCTTGATCGGCAAGATTTTCATCGTAGGGACCAACAAACCGGAGAATCGGTGGATCGCTACTTCGCAGCCCTTAAAGCTCTTGATGACTCGTGTGCACATGAGCTGGATTTTAAGTGCAGCACATGCGGCGACCCGTGTATTACAATATGCACAAAAAGAGCTTGTGGGAAAACGTTTGCCCTTGCTGGTTATCAACAGCAACTCCGTATCCGTGACAGGTTAATATGTGGCCTGTTTGATAAAGACCTCCAACGAAAAGTACTGGCGGAGCAGTACAATTCCGACCTCTCCCTGGACCGAGTCCTCTCAATTTGCATCGCACATGAGAGTGCTACCGCCGTGGGCGCGACTCTTTCACCCTCCCCAACCACCTCCCCCGAAGCCTTCATTGCAACCAGACGTGCACCATCAACCTACAAGCATCAACAAGCCAGCTCGTCTGAAACCTCACCTAAGGCCAACCGTTTCTTTCAGAAACCCTATGATCCTAATGACCCCTGCTCCGGATGTGGGGCGAACCCAAGACACCGCCGTGACCAGTGCCCAGCAAAAGACATAGAGTGTAACAAATGCGGCATCACCGGGCATTACGGAAGGGTTTGCCGACAACTGAAACGGAAACCCACAACCAAACCTAATATCCCGCCACCCGCAACCAGAAACAATCAGTCCCAACCAGGACCCTCAAACACAGTTGTTGCAGCTGGAGTACGCAACGAACTCATAACCATTACGACCGATATCAACCATAAGTTACACCAAATCCGTTGGCTGGCGGACCCGGGGTCAGATCTGGATCTAATCCCAGAATCAGAATTCCTGTTACTGGATGAGCAGACCCGATCAGCACTCAACCCGAAGAACGTCCCTTGCGTAGGAGCCAACGGCATCAGCTTAAGTCCTTGTGGATCGTTCGTCGCGGCACTGCATCTCAACGGGAAAACATACAGTACTACCGTTGGAGTCTGCAAGCACCTGAACGCCCCTCTCTTGAGCAAGAGCGGATGCAAAGCCTTAGGACTTCTGCCGGATAACTGGCCCCATTCAATGATCGTCAATGCCATAACCAACGGACAAGTTCTAACGTTCCCGCCGACCCCGGTGAGAGCCAATGAGATCGATAAGCAGTCTATCCTTACCCATTATGCTAGAGCGTTCGACGACACAGTGTTAAAACCCATGCAAGGACCCCCCATGTCTATCGAACTAGTTAAAGATGCCGTTCCTTGCAAACGCTACCGGGCATACAACGTTCCCTTTCACTGGAGAGACCCCGTCAAAACTCAACTCGACACCATGTTGGCGAAAGGGATAATCGAACAGGTACCCGTCGGCGAAGCCATCGATTGGTGCCATCCTATGGTAGTCGTCCCGAAAAAAGGCTCATCAGAACCGCGCGTAACCGTGGACCTCACCGGACTGAACAAATACGTCCGACGACCCGCCTATCCAGTCAGGGTACCCCGCGAGGTTGTTGCTCGCATCCCACCAGGCATGCAGTTTTTCAGCACGCTAGATGCCCGTCACGGTTATTGGCAAGTCCCCCTCGATGAAAAGAGTAAAAAACTAACCACCTTCATCACACCATGGGGAAGTTACCGCTATTGTCGCAACGTGATGGGATTGTGTTCCGCAGGAGACGAGCACAACCGTCGTGGAGACGAAGCCCTATTTGGAATACAGAACGTAGAAAAAGTGGTAGAGGACATCATTATCTTCGATTCAGACTACAAAACACACGTCCAACGTGTTCGACAGGTCATTTCCCGGTGTCAGGAACATGGAATCACCCTCAACCAGAAGAAGTTCGTATTCGCTCAGCCAGAAGTCGACTGGTGCGGCTTCCGTATAAATTCTTCCGGTTACACACCTTCTCCACATTTGTACTCCGCTCTAAAGAATTTCCCGATACCAACCAACAAGACCGACGTGCGTTCCTTTAACGGCCTTGTTCAACAGTTTGAGGCCTTTTCCCATCATCTAACCGAGCTATCCGCGCCAATCCGATCACTTTTGTCAGCCAAAGCCGCCTTCGTTTGGGAGAACCCCCACCAGCGAGCTTTTGACGCAGTCATTCAAGAACTCTGCAGCTCACGCATCCTAGCACAGTTCTCCCCAGGACAACCCCTCCGCCTAGAAACGGACGCAGCACAGACCCAGGGACTAGGATATGCCCTTTATCAACAACAACCTGATAGTCAATGGAGACTTCTCCAGGTAGGATCCCGCAACACATGGTAAGATACTTTTATTTTATAGTTTTCATATTTTATACCAAAAAAAGTTGAAGCCTTACTTGATGAGATCAATTTTATATTTTAGATAAATTTTTAGGCTAATTTTAATTTATTTCTTTTTTATTTTATATACAGATTATATATGCTATTTCTAACTTACGTGGTTAGTATTTTTATAAGACTAAGGTTATTTATATTATTTTTTACAAAAAAGATTGAAATTTCATTAATGTGCTCAATTTTATGTCTTTTTGAGGACATTAAAAAAATTTTGCTTTGATATTTTAAAAACAGATTATTTATGGTGTTTTCCACATATATGGGTTGTTTTGTAAAAATAATTAGGGTTATTTCTATTTTTTTTCACTGAAAAGCTAGAAATTTCATTAATGTGCTCAATTTTATGTCTTTTTTGAGGGGACCTTAACAAAATTTTAATTAATTGCTTAGATATTTTAAAAGTAGATTATTTAGGGTGTTTTCCACATATATGGGTTGCTTTGTAAACAAATTTTGGGTTATTTCTATTTTTTTTCACTAAGATGCAAGATATTTTATTGATAAGTTTATGTGATTGTCATTATGAGGCCCTTCTCAAATATTTCTTAAGAAATTTTTATTTAATTATTTAGATCTTTCAAATACAAATTATTTGTGGTATTTATAACATATAGGTGTAGTGTTTTTTTTAAATATTAGGGTTTTTTATTATTAATCGCAAAAAAGAGCAAGCAATTTCATTGTGTTCAATTATGGGTCATTTTGAGGTCCTTTTTTAAATTTTCTTATGGAATTTTTTAATTATTGCTTTGATCTTTTAAATACAGTTTATTTATTATATTTTCTACATATATGGGTTGTATCTAAAAAATAGGTTATTTATATTTTTAAATAAGCAAGGGATTTCTTTTACGGATTCATTTACAGTGGACCCTCGGTTTGCGAGCATAATCCGTTCCAGAGCCATGCTCGTACTCCAAAACGCTCGTAGTGCGAAACTAATTTCTTATTTTTAATAATTGAAACTCGGGCAATTCTTCTTGCTACGAACAATTGCACAGTTTCCCACATTTTACATATTTCCCGAATCTGATCTGAAGGGAGGGATCCCAGTGAATTTTCATCCATCACGATTACGGGCAACCATCACGAGTTGCTCGTAATGCGAAATTTCACTCGTAATCCGAGGTAAAATTTTTCAAAAAATTTTGCTCGTACTGCGAAAAGCTCGTACTCCAAGGTGCTCGTAAACCGAGGGTCCACTGTATTTGTCTTTTTGAAGTCCTTTTTCAATTTTTTTTAAAGATATTTTAATTTATTTGATTAAATATTTTATATTTAGATTATTTATAGTTTTTTTAACATATAGGGGTTGTATTTTGTATTTTAGAAAATTATTTCTATTTTTTACCTCAAAAAAGCATGCTTTTTCATTGTCGTATCCAGCGGTTGGTCTATTTTTGAAGCTTTTTAATGATAACTGGTTTTGTACATTAATTTTTTGGTAATATATAATATTATGATTTTAGTTTTTTTAAATCTTTTTAACATATCTGAAGGTTATTTTGAATAAAAAATTTAAAAATTTTGATTTTTACCTCAAAAAGACAGGAAATTTTTATGCTTTGTTTAGAAATTGCTGGTTTTAAAGCTTTTGTTATTAATCTCAATCTAATTTTTTTTTTCAGAATATGCCTCGCCACAGCCGACGTTTACTTGGTAGGAATACGGCTGCTTCCAGGAGATATAGGAATGCTAGAGCTATTGAGACACCACTTCAAAGTGAGACGCATCGTGCGCTTAGCCGTCTTAGGTATTCTGAAGCCCGCGTTGCAGCTACACAAACTATGCAAGTTCCTGTTCAGCGTATTCAGCTTTGGACTCATAAGCCGTTTTCAGGTTTGCAGTATAATGCCCATATTGATTATAAAGCTGATTCATCTGTCGATATAGGCCAAATGTCTCGGGTATGCCAGTTTTGCTCTGCTTTGAGATTTAAAGATGAACCCTTTGGCCTCTGTTGTAAACAAGGTAGAGTTTCTCTACCTGCTATTGAGTCCCCTCCAGAACCTATTTTCTCTTTGCTCTCTGGCCAACATCCTCTATCGAAGTCCTTCTTGCTGCATTCCGTAGATATAACTCTATATTCCAAATGACATCTTTTGGTGCTAGACAAGTTGTGGAGCAAGGTTATATGCCTACTTTCAAAGTCCAAGGCCAAGTTTACCACGTAATTGGTAGTCTCCTTCCAGAACCTGATAGTGAGCACAAATTCCTGCAGATATACTTTATCGATAATTATGAGTCTCAGGTTACTGCACGTTGCAACATGACAGAAAACTTGAACAGAGATTTAGTTCGCTCTTTGCAAGATTCATTGCATGCGCACAATCATTATATTCAATCCTTTAAAGCAGCCTTAGAAACTCTTCCTCAAAATCACGCTGACTACCGGATTATTATACACTCTGATAAGCTTCCACCAAAAGAGCATGAGCGTCGCTACAATGCGCCCATGACCAATGAAGTAGCTCTGCTGATGGTAGGTCAGGAATTTGGGCCAAGAGATATTGTATTACATTGTCGTAATAATTTGACACAAAGGATATCCGAGATCCATCAAGCATATGATCCTCTACAATACCCGTTAATTTTTTGCAGGGGTGAGGTCGGTTATTCTGTTTCGCTACCTCAAGTCAATCCATCCACTAGAGAAATAATGCAGAAGACTGTATCGTGCATAAATTTTTATGCTTACAGAATGATGGCTCGTGCTGGGGAATTTAACTCACTACTGCGTTATGGCATGCTTACAAATCAATTCTGGGTTGATATGTATGCTGGCTTAAAAAACAGGTACCGAGTACAAGTAAAATTTCCGGGTTAGAGATTAGAAATAGGAAAGAGCTTTTAGATATCGCTAAAAATTTGAAGTTAAATGACCATGAAATAATGGTATCCTTTGATGTCAAATCACTTTTCACCAATATCAATAGAACTCTAGCTCTAAAAGAAATAAGGGAATATTTTGAGGTGAAGAGACAAGATTGCGAAAACAAGGGATTAGAAATCAACGAAATGATAGAAGGCTTTAGGTTATGTTTAGATAATATTTACTTCAGATATGGGAATAAATTTTACAAGCAAAATGACGGCACTGCTATGGGTTGCCCTACAAGCATGATCATTGCTGACATCGTAATGGCATCAGTAGATAAAAAGGCAATCTTGATTGAGGGAATAAGAATCTGGGGCCGATATATAGATGATGTTTTTGCAGTGATCCGCAAAGAAAATCTTAATGAAATCATGGTCATGTTGAATAATTTAGAAAGAGGAATAGAATTCACGGTTGAAACAGAAAAGGAGGGATTTTTATCATTCTTAGATGTAGGACTAACTCGCAAAGAAGATGGTTCAATTTTAACCAGCGTTTTCAGAAAGCCAACAGACTGTGGTATACATCTAAATTTTAATTCCAATAATCCTATGATACATAAAAGACAGGTGATAAAATGTCTTGTACAAAGAGCCAAACAAGTATGCACAGACCGAGATATTTTTATAAAAGAGATAATGAAAATTCGAGCAGAACTAGAACAATCTGATTATCCAGTTGGTTTCACAAACAAATGGATTAAAAGATATGAAATAGATAGGCCAAATTCAAATAGGAATAAAAATGATTGCAATAATATAATTATTCCATATTTGAGAGATATAGATAACGAAATATCTAGAATTTTGAGAAAATTTAAATATAATATTTGGTATAGGACGGGGACAAAAAGGGAATTTTTAACTAGAAATAGAATAATGAAGGATAACATAGGCACATTAAAACCAAATAATGTAATTTATGGAATTAAATGCACACAATGTGACAAAATTTATGTAGGAGAAACAGGCCGTAATTTAGAGACTAGGATTAAAGAACACCAACAGGGTTTAATGGGGAGAAGGGCGTTAAGCAAAATTGGGGAACATGCATTATATTCAGGACATAGGCCAGATTGGAATGATATTGAGATATTTCATAGGAATATAAAATTTAAAAAAGAAAGATTATTTTTAGAGGGGTGGGTATCACGAGAATTTGGGAAAAGAACTTTAAATGTATATGAAGATATTCCGCTACAATACAATTTGTTTTTAAATTTAAAAAAGTAGTTATAAAGGGTAAGTATAAATTGTACATAATAGATATCGATTAATATATACTATTGTGAAATCTTTTAAATGTTATTATTATTTTTTATATTTATTTTTGTTTATAATTTCTTAATATAAATATGTATATCATAATTTTATTTCAAAGATCGTAGTCTTTGTGAGTTAAATATTTATTTTTGACTCGTGCTTTGGATGTTGTACAAAATTTCGAATATCGCGTGAGAACGCCCTTAGAGCCTTAGAATAATTTTTAACGCCTTGCTATATGTTTCAATTTTTGTTTGCTCCTGACGAGGACAAAAGCTTTTTGTCGAAACGTCGAGGTAATAAAAAGATTTATACTGGCCGAAGTATCTTTTTTCAAGAAATATGTATGCTAAGGTTGAAACAGAAAGGCTTTCCTTCATACGGCGCAATCAGAAAAAGCTTCGGACAGAAAATTATATTCACCTGCAAGATGCTCTGCGAGCAGATGAGAATTTAGCCAATATAGGCCAAATAGTCATACTGCCATCATCATTTACTGGTGGTCCCCGTTATCTGCATGAGCGTACCCAAGATGCAATGACTTATGTTCGTAGCTATGGAAGACCTCAGCTTTTTATAACATTTACATGCAACCCTCAATGGAAAGAAATTCAGATGCATTTATTTTCAAATAACTCTGCTAAAGATAGATATGATTTGCTTAGTCGTGTTTTTCACCTTAAAATGAAAAAGCTTATCTATTTAGTGACTAAGGCTGAGCTATTTGGGCCTTGCAAGTGTTTTATGTTCACAATAAAGTGGCAGAAGCGTGGTCTGCCACATGCGCATTTACTGCTTTGGCTTACGAACATAATTAGACCTAATCAAATTGATGAGGTCATACAAGCCGAGATTCCGGATATTAACTTAGACCCAGAGCTTCATGCAATTGTCATGAAACAAATGGTTCATGGTCCATGTGGGGTTCTGAATACAAATTCTCCGTGTATGAAGGATGGGAAATGTAGCAAAAAATATCCTAAAGGTTTTTGTGAGACAACTTCGACAACAGAAGATGGTTATCCCCGATACCGAAGACGGTGCTCTGCTGAAGGTGGTCTTACTTCATCGGTGAATATGCGAGGAGTTACTTTTGAAATTGACAATCGCTGGATTGTGCCCTATAACTCTGTTCTCCTTCGTGCTTTTGATTCCCATATAAATGTGGAATACTGCAGCTCCGTAAAGGCCATCAAATGCGTGTGCAAATACATTAATAAGGGAACTGATCAGGCAGTTTTCTCTTTGCATCACCTTGATGAGGTTACCCAATTTCAGTCTGGCCGCTATATAAGTTCCGCAGAAGCTGTTTGGAGGATTCTGGGTTTCAGCATCCATGAAAGATCACCTCCTATTGTACACTTAGCTGTTCACCTTGAAAATGGACAGAGGGTCTATTTCACTACTGCAAATGCAGAAAATGTTATTTCAAATCCAAGAGATACAACTCTGACAGCATTTTTTAAGCTTTGTAACCAAGACACATTTGCTAGGACACTATTATACTGTGAAGTTCCTTCTTTCTCTACCTGGACCAACAATAAATTTTTAGGCAGAAAGCAGGGTACTCCTGTAGAAGGATATCCTGGTGTGCGGAAAAGTGATGTTCTTGGCCGCGTCTATACAGTTCACC
Organism: Cordylochernes scorpioides; assembly: GCA_030710605.1. Lineage (NCBI taxonomy): Eukaryota > Metazoa > Arthropoda > Arachnida > Pseudoscorpiones > Chernetidae > Cordylochernes > Cordylochernes scorpioides. Next base: position 57,986,362 of record CP092876.1, read on the forward strand.
CAACTAATGCTGAATGCTACTATTTGAGACTTCTTTTGTTCCATATTAGAGGGCCATGTTCTTTCCAGAGTTTGCGCACAGTTGAAGGAGTTATCCACACTACCTTCCAAATGGCCTGCAAAGCTTTAGGCTTACTAGAAGACGACTCTCACTGGAATGAAACTCTCAAAGAGGCATCTATATGTCGTGATGCAGCATCGGTGAGAGCATTGTTCTCTACAATGCTCATCTTCTGCCACCTGTCTAATACACTTACGCTGTGGCATGCTCATAAGGAGTGTATGTCTGAAGATATTTTGCACTGAATGCGACGAGATATGTCCATCCTTGAACTTGATTACAATGCTGATGTTTTCAATGCCGCGTTACTGGAAATTGATAAACATGTTCTGTCAATTTCAGGTAAAAGTATTGCATGTATGGGTTTGCCTCTTCCTGAAAATGTATCACCACCCAGAGAAGCATCATTTTTATCAGACATATATGATAGGCATGAGCTAGAAACTTTGGCTTCAACCCGCGAATCTTCTTTAAATCCTGATCAGAAATATTGTTATGAAGCCATTCTTAATAGTGTTCGCTCTAGGGCTGGCACGGTATTTTTATTTTTGGATGCTCCTGGTGGCACTGGAAAAACTTTTATTATTAATCTTTTGGTAGCCAAATTGCGCTTAGAGGGTTTAGTAGTTTGTGCTGCTGGAATCGCAGCTACACTCCTTGATGGCGGCAGAACAGCACATTCTCTATTTAAGCTACCTTTGAATCTCTATGATGATGAATTAGCAGTCTGTAACATTGCTAAACAGAGCGCCACTTCCAAAATTCTACAGCAATGCTCATTATTTATATGGGATGAATGCACAATGGCTCATAGACACTCAATCGAGGCCCTTGATCGCACTCTGAAAGATCTTAGGGATAACAACAGCATAATGGGAGGGGTGACATTTCTTTTTGTTGGGGACTTCCGACAAACTTTACCGGTTATTCCCAAAGGCACTCGAGCAGACGAGGTTAATGCATGCCTTAAACGCTCTCATATTTGGAGTAGTATTGTTAAGTTATCTCTCACTATCAATATGCGGTCACATCTCTTTGGCGACAGAGGAAGCAGCTTCTCTCAGCTGTTGCTTGAACTGGGCAATGGGACATTTGCAACTCACGAGGGACTCATCTCCATTGCATCAAGTGATATTTGTGTCTTGGTTGAAGATATCCATACCTTAATATCATCTGTTTACCCCAATATAGGCTCTTTACTTACCATGCCACTTTCTTGGTTCAGTGAAAGGGCTTTATTAGCACCAAGAAATGATGCTGTGGACAAGATAAATGAATATATCCTCGGTAAATTTATTGCTCCTTCAAGAACTTATTTGTCAATAGACACTGTTGTAGATCCGAATGATTCTGTGCATTACCCCATTGAATTTTTAAATTCAATCAATCCGCCTGGAATGCCTGTGCACAGTCTTACCCTAAAGGTTGGCGCCCCAATTATATTGTTAAGAAATCTTAATCCCCCAAAATTGTGTAATGGTATTCGGTTTCAAGTTAACAGCTTACACAGATATCTTCTGGAGGCGACTATTTTGACTGGATGCGGCACTGGTGAGAAGGTTATGATTCCTAGGATTCCCATTATATCTTCAGATTTGCCCTTTCATTTTAAAAGACTTCAATTTCCTGTTAAGTTGTGCTTTGCAATGACAATTAACAAAGCACAAGGTCAAACAATGAAATGGGCTGGAATTGATCTTCAAGTTCCATGTTTTTCCCATGGCCAGCTTTATGTTGCCTGCTCACGCGTCAGTTCCTCCAAAAAACTTTTTATTCTCGCACCTAATGGCAGCACAAAAAATATTGTGTTTATCAAGAAGCTCTTTCTTAAGGTATTTCTTTCCTCAATTAGCAAAAAATTTATTCATTACCTTTTATATTTTTTTTCACTATGTTTCTAATGTCCTCTAATGTACATATATGCTTTGCTCATATATGGTTGTCCCTTTTAAAGCGCTAATAAGATCTGCAACTGTTGTAACTGTAAATATGCATATTTGGTGTGGTATTACAAAAGTTTCAATAAATATCTTTTTTAAATATTTTCTCTTCAAGCCCATCATACACACATGCTACATTTTTCACATGTTTCAATGTGTAGGGTTTTAAACCTTCATGGTAAGGTATTCTTACTTAAGAAGTATACTGTGTTAGAAAAATTTATGGTTTTTAATTATTGGTTATTTTATTGTGTTTATTTTACATACATGTGTTTATATTACATAGTATGTGTTATTTTTGATAATTTGATTGGAAATATTAGTTTTAGCACAATTTGCTTCATACCGTAATGTTATATCTGTGTTGGCTTGCTGAACAATACTGGCCCAACATGAATTTACCTATGTTTACCCAAATTACCATTTTAGCATAAGTATACATCTTGCACCTAATAAGAGGCCTAAACAATGTGTAAGGTTGAACAAAGAGTGGTCTAACATACACATTGTTTAGGTTTCAGTGAACAAAGAGGTCAGTAAATTTTATTAGAAAAAAAATCTATTCCATGTAATGTAATAGAAACAAAATAAACCTCATCCTACCTAATATACATTACTTCTGAGGATTAAAGATTTTGATTTGTGTTGAGAATTTTGCATGCATTTCTCTATTTCTTTTCTTATCTTGCAAAGCTAATGGATTGTTTAGGTTGCTTATTTTTGACTCGCCAATTTGTTTAGTGATAAAGTGGTATAGCGTTCTTTTTCAGAGCATCACCCTACAAAAAAATTACCTGACCTTTCCTAATATTCAGATAGATTTATTATATCAACATACTAGACTACAAACATTCCCTCGAGTAAAACCCGGGCGGAGCCGGGTACACCCGCTAGTTTTTAAAAAAACACACTGATATTAAATTTGAAAAAAAAAACTGTTCACTGGGGGATATCTTGAATATATATCTACCATTCTCCTGAGAACAAGTTTCAATTTTATTCAATTGAATATTTTTTTGGGAAGATCATTCAATATTTCTTGGTTGAATGTGTAAAGTAGAGTTACAGTCTGGAATCTCTGAAGTGGTAGGATGGGGACTGTTTGATTCTCTTGGTGACAATGCTGGTTGTCGTTGTTTTTGGAGGTTCTAACGATGTCAACTTGAACGACACCATGTCCTGTTAGAATTTTAGAGGTAATGTCGCTATGTTTTAGTTGTGGGAGAATCGAGATTAGAAGACTAGGGGATGCAGCAACATAAAGCTCCAACTTATATCCTAATGGTGATGTCAGAGGGGAAGGACGTCCAATCAGGGACCGCCACGACCAATATGTTTATAAATATCTCTTGTTTAAATTATCCTTCCTGGCTCATACCGACCCTTTCTTCCCCTGGTTACTGTTTTATTGGCGCAATTCTAAAGTTAAACATGGGTTTGTTTTTATATAAAACTATAAAATACTACATAAATATGTTATTTTGTTTATGTATTTATATATGTGTGAATATATTTGTTATATTAAAATTATATTTTATTTTAAAATTATAAATTCTAGAACAAATTTCTCTGTTTAAATCGACTGCCAGACGTCGCCGCTTTCCCTATATTAAACCATTGTGGTTGTTTCTCGTTGGCCAACTCAAATCTTTTTCTACATATGTAAAATATTGGATAATAAAAAGGAATATATTGGATTGAATAAATTATTTAATTGCCAATATTTGGGTTGGCTGAACGCCAACCTTTATCAAGGCATTGCATTTTTGTATATTGGATATATATAAGTTGTATATACAAAATTGTAATTACTTGATAAAGATTGGTGTTCAGCCAACCCAAATATTACAAAATAAATATTTTATTCAATACAATATATGCCTTTTTATTATCTAATGATTTAAGTATGGATTGTTCCATTTTCTCAATATTTAATCTTCCAATTTCTTCTTTACGCCTCAAATCAGGTATTTCTTTCTTAATTATGTATTTTATATTTCATAAGCTCAATTAAAGCTATTTCTGATCTTAACTATTTTTATCATTCTGTTCATACGACTGCAAAACAATATCATAAAATACTCATGTATCCATAAAATAATAAGCATCAGCAAGAAATAATTCTATATATCTAACTCCAAATTAACAGAAAATATTTTTTATAATATATATATAAGTGTGTGGGAGACTCAATTATAATTGAAACATTAAAAAACCTTGTATGAAGACTAATTTTGTATGAATAAGCGATATTTCCTTATACTAATATTAATAGCGAATCAAAAAAAAATTATCTCTATATATATAAAAGTCAATGTCTGTCTGTCTGTTTCGCGATAAACTCAAAAACTACTGAACCAATTGGTACCAAATTTTGCATGTCGCTTTTTATAAACCTGAGGAAAATTTTCTGCTACATTTTGATTAGTATTTTTGGCTATTTCTTTTTTTCATTTGAAGAACTTTTTTTTACGCGGAGTAATCCGGAATGGAATGAATACCCAAATATGGCCATTTTTTATACACATCGGTGGTTCAGTGGTAGAATGCTCGCTTGCCACGCGGGCGCCCGGGTTCGATTCCCGGCCGATGCATTTTTTTTTTCAAAATTTTTAAAAATCATTTATATTATATACTAGACGTATGACCCGGCTTCGCCCGAGAATTCCCCCGATTGCAATTTCCTTCATACTGAAAGTACATCAATAATAAATATTAGAAGTGCCATAGAATAGCAATACAGAAGTAACACATACACTACAGGAAAAAAGTGTGTGTGATGGCAAAAATTATATTATATTGTGTTTAGGTATTTGATTTAATTAATATAGTTGATATTATAATATATATTTATATTATCTCTTATATATATATAAGTCAATGTCTGTCTGTCTGTTTCGCGATAAACTCAAAAACTACTGAACCAAATGGTACCAAATTTTGCATGTCGCTTTTTATACACCTGAGGAAAATTTTCGGCTGCATTTTGATTAGTATTTTTGGCTATTTCTTTTTTTCATTTGAAGAACTTTTTTACGCGGACTATTCCCGAATGGAATGAATACCTAAATATAGCCATTTCTTTTAAGCATCGGTGGTTCAGTGGTAGAATGCTCGCCTGCCACGCGGGCGGCCCGGGTTCGATTCCCGGCCAATGCATATTTTTTTTTACAATTTTTAAAACTCATTTATATTATATACTAGCGGACCCGCCCGGCTTCGCCCGGGTTTTACCCGAGTAAAAGTTTGTCTAACGAATCTCTCGATAAAGTGAACATTTTTTTCCCGGTCCCTTGAAAAATACTCGATAAGTTGAATAAAATCAATATTAATTGGTTCCCTCGGTAATTGGAAGTTAAAGGAATAGTATCTTGCCTTGGAATTGTATCATTATTCTTGTATGGATGTACCCGGCTTCGCCCGGGTTTTACCCGAGTAAAGGTTTGTTTAACGAATATCTCGATAAAGTGAACATTTTTTCCCGGTCCCTTGAAAAAATACTTGATAAGTAGAATAAAATCAATATTAATTGGTTCCCTCGGTAATTGGAAGTTAAAGGAATAGTATCTTGCCTTTGAATTGTATCATTATTCTTGTCTCAAATAAATTGCCGTGTCATCCTGAATTTTGTCTTTCCTAATTTTCTACATTACAAAATCATCGTATCATCATGATAATATTTAGAGCAGATTGTTGAATTATAACAGATAAATTAGAATAATTATCTTGATTATTTCTAGGCGAAAAGTTATTTCAAAAATTTTATTTGCTAGAAACCTTCCCAGTACTATACTAAATAACTTCCCAGAGTTTCATGGCGATCCAATGAGTGGTTTGGTCAGGCATAAAGGACAAACAAACAGACATACATTCATTTTTATATATATAGATATTAACAGTAATTAAACGTAACAGTAAGAAAATGTTGATTTTAAAATATTTTAATTTTAAAATATTTTAATTTTTTCATATTTTAAATATGTAAATAGAGTCTCTTAAGAAAGACCACCTAAAAACATGAATCAACTTGTTTCTCCTGTTGGTGGTCTCTCATTGAAGATTCTAATTGCTATTAAAGAATCTCTAATAGACCTTTAATAAGAGACTGCCTCTTGGAGAGACGGTGTAGCTACGAAATGGATATTCCCGGCTTCGCCCGGATTTTATCCGAGTAAAGGTTTGTCTAACGAATCTCTCGATAAAGTGAACATTTTTTCCCGGTCCCTTGAAAAATACTCGATAAGTTGAATAAAATCATTATTAATTGGTTCCCTCCGTAATTGGAAGTTAAAGGAATAGTATCTTGCCTTGGAATTGTATCATTATTCTTGTCTCAAATAAATTGCCGTGTCATCCTGAATTTTGTCTTTCCTAATTTTCTACATTACAAAATCATCGTATCATCATGATAATATTTAGAGCAGATTGTTGAATTATAACAGATAAATTAGAATATTTATCTTGATTATATCTAGGCGAAAAGTTATTTCAAAAATTTTATTTGCTAGAAACCTTCCCAGTACTATACTAAATAACTTCCCAAAGTTTCATGGCGATCCAATGAGTGGTTTGGTCAGGCATAAAGGACAAACAGACACACATTCATTTTTATATATATAAGATAATATGAATATATATTATTATATCAACTATATTAATTAAATCAAATACCTAATCACTAATATAATACAATTTTTGCCATCACACACACTTTTTTCCTGTAGTTTATGTGTTACTTCTGTATTGCTATTCTATGGCACTTCTAATATTTATTATTGATATACTTTTAGTATGAAGGAAATTGCACCCAAGGGATTTCTCGGGCGAAGCCGGGTCATTCGCCTAGTATATTTTATATAGATGGAAGTTGTGCCGAGATGATTTGTTCGATAAAAGCAAAGATCGCCTCTACCTCCAAAATATACGTCTAACTAGGAATCTTTTGACTGACACCATCTATTAGCACCTCTTTGGCAGAGTGTTAAAATGCCATTTGATCCCTATGATCCCTTATGAATCTCAATGGATAAGGTCCGCCCTGAGCTGACGATGGTTATTAACCTGAAACAGTGGGTTAAAAGTGAACGCTTCTCAAATTGCCAACGATGAAGTTTTTTTTTTTTTAATATGTATAAAGTACATGTGCTCGTGGTCAGGAGATGCCTTCTTTATTTTTAATATCAACACCTGACCCACTTATCTTTTATTTTTTCTATTGTTTTTTCATGTGTTAAGCGTTTTACGCAAATTTGGCCTTAAATACCCATTTCTTGATTTCTCAGGAAGTCTCTGGGATCAAAAAATATTTTTGGTCGCAGTGGTTACAGCCTACTCCGCGCTGACGAGCGCCAACAGCGCGAAACGCGTTCGTGGATGGCTTTTCTTGATTTATCGAGAAATTGGGTGACCAAATATCATGGAGAAAGCTAAATAAACGTTTAGTTTATTTTTTCTCCACTAGATGGCGCTCTGCCATCTAAAAAGCGCATGTGCTCGTTGTTAGGAGATGCCTTCTTTATTTTTAAAATCAATGCCTTACCCACTTATCTTTTATTTTTTCTATTGTTTTTCATATATATATATATATATATATATATATATACTAGACGAATGACCCGGGCAACGCCCGGGTTTACCCGATTAAATGTTTTATTCAAACACTATTCGTTACAATTATAAATTGGCGCCGTGGATGTCACTCTTGTGAAACGTCCCGCTCCAAACTTTACAGTCAGATTAGTTACGATATAAATCTTCAAATCGAGCGAGCATCTATAAATATTTCGATTTAGATCAAGTATTATAATTATTAAGCGAACTATTATTAATAAAATTTTGAGAAGATTTCGATTTTAAACGTATTTATAACCTTGATAGAGGGCGCTGTTCGTGAGCTAAGTAGAATAATTTGAATATATAGTTTTAATATTTAATTTATATATAATTTAAAATAGCCTATCGTTTTCATCGTATTTTTTTACTTATGTTTGGAAATTTTGGTTTGAATTAGTGAACTACTGCGAATTTGTATACCGGACATACAAACCAACAAACAAACATACAAACATTCATTTTTATATATATATAAGATATAATATAAATGAGTTTTAAAAATTGTAAAAAAAAAAATGCATCGGCCGGGAATCGAACCCGGGCCGCCCGCGTGGCAGGCGAGCATTCTACCACTGAGCCACCGATGCGTATACAAAATGGCCTTATTTGGGTATTCATTCCATTCCGGATTACTCCGCGTAAAAAAATAGTTCTTCAAATTAAAAAAGAAATAGCCAAAAATAATAAGCAAAATTAAGCCAAAAATTTTCCTCAGCTTTATAAAAAGCGACATGCAAAATTTGGAACCAATTGGTTCAGTAGTTTTTGAGTTTATCGCGAAACAGACAGACAGACAGGAATTGACTTTTATATATATAGAGATACATATGTCATAATATATACTCTACCAGGAATAATAAAGCAAACCTAGAGACAGCCCAGAGAGAGACGGGATGTAAAGTCCGGTCACTTGAGACAGCTGCGACATTCCAAGGGGCGGCAAATGGGGCCTGTCCGTCGACACCTTGGGACTTTTAAGTCAGTTGAGGATTGTGTGTGCATCGAACGGCCGCCCGGCTGATGCCGGGCCCATCTCTCCCCTTCTCTCTCTGGTTGCCTGGGTTCCTCTTCCAAACTTGTGGTGTCCTTATTTCTCTTTCCCCACTTTATTATATTGCCACATTAAAAGTCGACAGGATAAGACCTGGCCTGGAAGCAAATCCCTCATATACCAGAGTATAAAGAAAACAAGAAGCAAGACCACGATGATCGGACAAACCCACAACCAAGTTCCACAATAATTTACAACCAACTCAACTGTAGCCACTTCTCTCCGAGCTCTCACCCCCTTCCTCGCCAACCTTTGAACCGTTACCCTGAAGAAGTGATCACCTACGACGGAGATGAAGCTGCCGCCCACTTCTTTCAGCTCTAGATCTGCCCAAGAACGATCACCGTGCCAGAGCAGGACATCTTCCACCATCATGTACAAGACTCCGCCATATCCCTGCCGCTACTGTGATGTACAACACTGGTACGCACCGTGTCACAGACAGAACTCTCCCGAAGCTCAATGAAATTACCAGCGCCCTAAACCAACATAACCCGTGAGTGTAATTGTTTTAACTCCTACCATTCATCCTTTAAAGAAGCCACTACTTGTGGACACTGGTCCCAATATTTCCATAATCAATTGATACATCAAAACAGTGCTCCAGTACCTGAACATTTTTATTACTCTGTATGTGACCTCAACCTACTTGTAATTACTGGCTCTAATCGAATATTGCTTACAACCAACCTTTAGTAACCTTTATTAATTTTCCTCTGAATGTCCCACTCATTCTTACAACTTTGTCAACCTTTTACCAGCCCATGCCCCTCAAGAGAAATTTTGATTAATCAATTATATCGAACTACTATTGCCACTAATCTCCACTCTTCATTTACGATAATATATTTTGTAGAATTTCTCTCTAGCATATCCACCGACCCACACTATCTAGCCACTGGTGTGTTCGTCACAGGATGCAGATTGACTTACTGCTAGATGTTTATCAACTCCTTTTTGTTCGCACTTGAACAATCTGCATCGAGCGACACAACTTCGCTCCTCCTTCTCGCGCCACACGTTCGCCACCCGGACCCTGTCTACAAATTTATGTTTGTCCATTGTCCATACCAGCACGATATAACCTACGTCCGATATTTCCCACTGAGGTACGTTAAATATCGTCGCTGATTTTGTCCGGTCCGTCATCACTTAGCGCAGACATTGGTTTTACGTTCAACCCGTTGCGAAATCATCTCCTCGCACAAGCTCCCACGACGGTTCAAACACCTCGTGTACGAGAAGCTTGTCAATTGTAAAGGACAACACCGTCGTCGTCTCTCAATGTTTGGCACTGTGCGCGCATACTTTCCTCTAATTAGTTAAAACTACTAGAGTCTCTTAGTATCGAAATAATTAAGGTAGAAAGGCCCAAAGCAAGTTTCCCCTCGCTCTGTTCGCCAAAATTCTAACATTGTATGTAGTTCTATATTTACCTCAGTCCTGAGTTCACGCAATTTCCACCCTCAACCTCATTTCTCGTACTCTACACCTATAACATAGAAAACCATGCCAAGTCTTCCCCTTCCCATGTCCGCCTGAAAACATATCTTAAAGTGTAGAGTTCCCCAGTATTAATGGCTCAATATTTTCATCATGTGTATGTGACTCTTCTTCTCATTGTTGACACCTCTCAATAGTATTTCCTTTATAATACATTAGATGTTATTGTATATAGCCTTTTATAGCTTTGATATTATCAAAATTTCCCTTAAATATCAAACCTAGAGACAGCCCAGAGAGAGACGGGATGTAAAGTCCGGTCACTTGAGACAGCAGCGACATTCAAAGGGGCGGCAAATGGGGCCTGTCCGTCGACACCTTGGGACTTTTAAGTCAATTGAGGATTGTGGGCGCATCGAACGGCCGCCCGGCTGTTGCCGGGCCCGTCTCCTCCCCTTCTTTCTCTGGTTGCCTGGGTTCCTCTTCCAAACTTGTGGTGTCCTTATTTCTCTTTCCCCACTTTATTATATTGCCAGAAATATATGTATATATTTTTTCGTGGATTTCGTGGATTATATTCGTGAATGGCTTTTCTTGATTTATCAAGAAATTGGGTTGGCCAAATATCAGGGAACAGGCTAAATCAATGTTTAGTTGATTTCTGTTCCACCAGATGGCGCTCTGCCTTCTGTAAAGCACATGTGCTCCTGGTCCGGATATGCCATTTTTAATATTGATTTCAACACCTGATCTTTTTATCTTTTATTTTTTTCTTTCGTTTTTTAATGTGCTAAGCGTATTTACGCAAGTTTGGCCTTAAATACCCATTTCTTGGTTTTTCGGGAAGCCACTGGGACCAAAAAATATTTTTTGGTCGCAGTGGTTCAGCCTACTCCACGCTGACGAGCGCCAAAATGGATGGCTTTTCTTGATTTATCAAGAAATTGGGCTGGCCAAATATCAGGGAACAGGCTAAATCAATGTTTAGTTGATTTCTGTTCCACCAGATGGCGCTCTTCCTTCTGTAAAGCACATGTGCTCCTGGTCAGGGTATGCCATTTTTAATATATATATATATATGAAATAATATTGAAGTCTTGGTAGCTCTTGTTGTACTGTGTTGACCAAGAGGAACAGTCAGGATGTAGAGTTTTCCAGTACCTCTCTGCACCTTGGAAGACCATTAAAAGTTCTCACAAAATACAGGCAGTCGTGGTCGAGGCAGAGTGGAAAGTTTGGGAATGTCCACGCAAAAAAACGAAGACACAATTGCACTAAGAAAGTTCCGTTAACAGATAAAAGTTGAGCTAGGAGCGCAAGATGGAGATAGAAGTTTCTTACTCGTCTACATGATGGATGAGATCGACATGACATACGACCGACGCGGGCTTGCACTAAGGGTGAACTAAACTGTCAAGTGACTGTAAAGTGATTGTATTTATAGGTTAAAGACAGGGGGCCTTATGTGACAGGGGGCCGTTTCTGAGAAAGGGGGCTTTGCATGTCCAGGTGTGAGAGGGGTCTCTGCCTTCCACCAGCTGTGACAGTGTGGGTGGTCTTGTCGTGGGAATTGTAAATCTATCTGATTTTGACGTTATGACTTCCATCTCTTGCTTAGCTCAACTCTTAAATCTATTACAGAGTTTATTTATTTATCCACTTTGTACAAATTACATTACATATGATGATGTAAAGACACATGTCAATAATACGTATAATCATTAACAGCTGTGTTTCTATTATACAACATTAAAATCTTGTTATAAGTTATATACATGGGGTTGTTGGCTTAAATTACCATAGATGGGCCCCGGGAGTGAAAGGGTTTATCCGGGTTTAAGCGGGTAAAGCCTCTCTAACACAGGTAAGTAATTAAAATTTCTTTTGATTAATTTAAACTGTGAGGGTTAAAAAGGGCTATAACAAGATGATTTGTTTGGATATATAAAAGTGAAATAAAATGACATTTTTGTTTGATTAAAAAAAATGATGATTAAAATAAAATGATGACATAAAAATTCACATTCTAAGAGAATATTGGCGGGCGTTGGACAGGGTTAGTAGTTGAAGAATATGCAATTGTTAGAAGTGCACATGTAAACCAGATACTCAGGTCCAGGTGCAAAGCGAGGATATAGACTTGAGCTGTCTTCCTTGGCAATGTTTCACTTGCGATCCTATATAAGGGTTACAGTGCTTTGTCACAATTTTAGGATTATTGGGTTAAAAGTTGCTGAAGAAAAGTTGTTTATTTATATGATTGGGAAAGGAGTGAAATAGAGCCATGCGATAAGTAGAATTGTAGCGACAGTAGGTGGTCTGACTTGACTCGAAATCAAAGGTTGAATGTGGTCCGCTAGAGCTGAAAAAAAAAGTTGAAAGTTGAAAAAAGTGAACGCTTTGTGAATGCGTTGGTGATTTGCTCTGCGGATGAAATGAAATGAACTCTTGAAGCGTGTTCAGGCCAGAAGTTTGGATTTGTAAGTCTGGAGAACTGTGTCCTCAAAGAGTTTGTTGAATTACGAAATCAAAAAATAAATTGTCAAGCAGTGCTGTCGTTTTTCTACGTTGATGTGACGCAATGACTGAAAAGATAGTGATGAAAAATATAGGGAATTGGTTAAAGAATATGACTGTTGAAAACGATTGTTGTAGATGCCCGATTGTGGATGATAAACATTGTCAGATAATAAAGGTATTCAAACAAATATAAAATATAGTGAATAGAAATATAGAAATATGATTGCGGGTACAAAAAGTGTAAGTGGATAAAATTAAACCTGTAATATATAAAATATATAATAAATAATAAAATAAAAATAATTTTTGAAACAATTAGATGTTTTGCAATACTAAAATAATATCACGAAAAATAAAAGTAAATTTGATTAAAGTTTTTTTTTTTTTGAAAATCATGTTGGATTAAAAATTTGATTATATAAACGAAAGGTAAAAATAAAAATAATTATTCAAGATGTTATATTAAAGGTTATTAATGATTGGATAAATTTTAAGTAGTGTAAAATTGAACAAAAATTGTCTCTTTTTAAGAAAAGTTACAACTGTTGTGTGTATATCATATCCCATTGGTAAACATTGGTGTTTTTGACTCTCTGAAGCGGGAATGCGTGAAATGATCCCTTCGTTTGTCCACAATGCTGATATGTAGAGAATGATTTCTCTTTCGCGTTATAAAGTCTATATAAGACTTAACCAAATTGTTTTAATTGGTGATATCAATTAACATGTAAAATGTTTAATGTATGATGTGTTGTGATTAAAGGCGTTGGTGAGATGTGTAAGAAAACCTAAATGGTTAGTGTGAAACATGTGTTAAAAATGGCGATCATGAAGCTAGCGGTCAAGATGACTGCTTGAGGGGGGAGAGAAGATATTCTGAAAAGATAGCAGTGACCAAGGGGAGTGACATCATAAAGGGCGGTCACCGTCCTGTTTTTCACGGTATCGTCGTGGGTGGTCAATCATGGGGGATGTTTGCCATGTTTGAGATTTACTTGAAACTGACTTTCCTTCTCTACTTTTGTTGAAGTTGGCATTTTACTGTTATAATTGAAAGATATGATTTTCTCGGTGTTCGTAGTTGTTGTGTTTCGAATTTAGTTTAGACTTAGAAAAAATGTTATTAGGTGATGTCAGGTTTAGATGTGTGGTGAAAGTGCGACTTTCGACGTGGACACGCTTTGGGGTGAATTGTGGTGTCACAGGCGTGAAGGGCGTCTTTGGCCTGAAAAGTGAAAAAGTTTTGTGATGTGGCACTGTGACACGAAGTGAGAAATGTGAATAAAAAGGTGTCACGTGAAGTCTTAGTTTGGTACAAATCTAACTTGTTTCACCATGAATAACAAATTTAATAAAGTCATGGGTGGTTGTTGTATGAAACACATCGAGAGAATATTTGACTGTTAGTGGATGTGGCACGCTTAATGTGAAATTATTTTATTGTGGCGACGCGATATAGAGCTAAGTGGAGGCTTGTGTGGCTCAAGATTTGAATTTGTGTGTTAAGTCGCGCACTAAAAATTGTTGCCAATTGTATAAAGTGATGTGTGAGTGTTGTAACATTTGTTGAGAGAGATTTATTGATGATTAAATATGCATGTAAAAGGAAAAGACGAGGGGGTGTATTTATCCTCGAATATTAACGATTGTAATCGTTTTGGAAAGCTGTGACTTAAATTAGCTACTGGCGGTGAAGTGGAGTGAATCTTCATTTTTAAATTGTTTTGGGAAAGATAGTTGTTTTCCCTAGTGGTGTTTTTGAAAATATTGTATCTTCCGATTTTTGCAATTAAAAAAAAAAATGCGTTTCACCTATGTTAATTTATACTTAAAATTTGAACATACTTTTTTAAATCGTTGATTATGGTAGTTAAAATGATTCTTATAAAAGGGCGCAATGTCGTGAGAGTTACAAATAATTTGAATTGGGCGCTTACTTAAAATGGTGAACATTACCAAATTTTAAGAATTGATAAAGATATTGGTCTTTTGGTATAAAGATAACTAATAAGTAAAACAAAAATAAGTTGAGAATTATGATGAATGACATTTTTTTTAAAATAATAATAATGATTTTTTTAAAGTAAAATTGAGAGTAATAACTTGAAATTTATAATCTGAATAAAAATTAAAGTAAATTTGATAAAGTTGAGTGTGAAAGTTTTAAAAATTGTATAAAAATGATATAAAAAAAAGGTAAAAATTGATTTTAAAATGCTTAAAGTGAAAATATAAGTGCAAAATTTATAGGGAATCAAGTTTTGAACTTGTGGATAAAGTTATGTAAGATTTTAAAACTTACAGTTTTGAAGATAGTTCAGTCAGGAGACTTGATCTTGGCTTGTTGTCCTGCTGATGTGGAAGTCGCTCCATGTTGGACTTGTAGAAGCTTGTAGATTTTGTGAAGTTGATTTGCAGCTTGTTGCCTTGATCATTGTCGATATCAGGCCGAAGGTGGAGAACTTGTCACAGGGTTTGGGTACATCGTTGCTCGGTTTCCATGACTTGCGGGAATTTCGGGGCTGTCGTTGGCGCGGTCAGCTTGCTCCCGGCGTTGGCGATCGGTGTTAGCGGGTCTGCGGAGGTCCCTTGGGGCGGCGTCGTTTTCTTCCGTAAATATCGTCTCTTGTTGGGGGAGAGATTGCTTGGTTGTTTCGTTGGACTGGCGGGTTTGTTCCTCCATCTTTGCTCGTTCTCGCTTCTATCTGAACAGTCTTCTTATCTTCTTCGTTGTGTCATTCTTCGTTTTGGTCATCCTGTCGACTACTGAAATAATATTGAAGTCCTGGTAGCTCTTGTTGTACTGTGTTGACCAAGAGGAACAGTCAGGATGTAGAGTTTTCCAGTACCTCTCTGCACCTTGGAAGACCATTAAAAGTTCTCACAAAATACAGGCAGTCGTGGTCGAGGCAGAGTGGAAAGTTTGGGAATGTCCACACAAAAAACGAAGACACAATTGCACTAAGAAAGTTCCGTTAACAGATAAAAGTTGAGCTAGGAGCGCAAGATGGCGATAGAATTTTCTTACTCGTCTACATGATGGATGAGATCGACATGACATACGACCGACGCGGGCTTGCACTAAGGGTGAACTAAACTGTCAAGTGACTGTAAAGTTATTGTATTTATAGGTTAAAGACGGGTGGGCCTTATGTGACAGGGGGCCGTTTCTGAGAAAGGGGGCTTTGCATGTCCAGGTGTGAGAGGGGTCTCTGCCTTCCACCAGCTGTGACAGTGTGGGTGGTCTTGTCGTGGTAATTGTAAATCTATCTGATTTTGACGTTATGACTTCCATCTCTTGCTTAGCTCAACTCTTAAATCTATTACAGAGTTTATTTATTTATCCACTTTGTACAAATTACATTACATATGATGATGAAAAGACACATGTCAATAATACGTATAATCATTAACAGCTGTGTTTCTATTATACAACATTAAAATCTTGTTATAAGTTATATACATGGGGTTGTTGGCTTAAATTACCATATATATATATATATGTGTGTGGTAAAAGAAGGTGGTGAAGTAAGCACATCACAAGTTGGAAGAGGGACCCAGGCAACCTTAGAGAGACTGGACAGCCGGGCGGCCTCTCGCTTCGCCCACAATCCCAAACTTTCTTAAAAGTCCCGAGGTGTTAACTGACGGGTGGTCACCCCTTGGAATTTTGTTGGTGTCTCAAGTGACCGGACTTTACCCTCCCGTCTCTGTCTGGGTTGTTTGTAGGTTGGCTATATTGGTTAAATACAATTTACATATACAGGGTGATCCAAAAGTCTTGCACAACTTTAAAATTTAATAACTTTGCGAATATTTGCGCTAGAGCAATGCGAGAAACACCATTGTGTTCAGGATGCAATGGGAATATTTATGGCAAATAATGAAAAATTCGAAATTTATTTTAGTTACAATTTTATTTGCCAGATGGCACTCTACCAAAATCAGATATTCAGTGGCCAAATTGTTTGATAAATTGAAAAATATAACTGATCGACACGTATTTTTCCTTTTTGAATACCAGGAAAGAACCCTAATAATATCATATAACAAATTAGTAAAGCACCACTTCGCCAAAAGTAGAAGAATTGGTTGACTATTTTTAAATACAATCAGAGATATGTAAAATAGGTAAATGCAAATTAAAACATGTAGCAAAAAAAATAATATTTTAGATGCGGTTTGCTGGAATCCTCTCATCGATATAAATTTCGAAGATAATAATTTCTAATTTTAAAATTCAACTTTCTCTCAGTATCGATTATATTTATTTTAAATCATTTGAAAAATATGTATCTATCTCTGATAATTTATTTTACTCTGGACTGCCGTTGTTGTTGTTGTTGTCGTTTCCAATAAAGAGCCTCAGATTCCACAGCAGCCGCAATGTCCACTATCTTTGGTGTGTAAAGCTGCTACTCTAGGTCTATGTAAATTTTGTACAAGGCTGCGGTCATTTCTGGGTATGAGAATATGTGGGTAGGTGCTAGTTCCATACCAGGACAGTTGTTGCATGTCCTATAAGTTCTTGTGCCATCTGGATGTATTATCATTCCTTTATAGCGTTTTGTTCTATGTCTTGTTATAGTTTTTGTCATTTTTCTCTCAGAGTTTATTTCGCAATTTGATCTTTTCTTATTTTTTGTTTAATTATCCTGTATTTTCCGAAAGCATTAGCGTCAAATATGACATTTGATATTTCCTTTGGCTCAACTTTCTGGCTTCCTCTGCCAATTCAAATGCCATTTCATTACCTCCGATCCCAACACGGGCAGGAATCCATTGTAGAATGCAGTTCTGCTCCAACGGTTCCAGTTGGGTAAGTAACGAGTGTAATTTCTGTGTGATTTTAGCATTGCCCTTCTGATTTCTTCTAGAGCGGATATGTAGTCGCTGTATATTAAAACTTATTTCTGATTGATGCAGGGATGGTTGGTTAAGGCATACATCAAGGGCTTTCCAGATAGCTGTCAGTTCACAAGTGAAGTTTGACGAAATCTTTCCTGCTCCTTCTTTGATTTGGATGTGTGTACCATCTTTCAGTATTATTTTAATTCCGGCCTTTCCATTACTCAGGGTAAGGTCTAAAGATCCATCTGTATATGCTGTTAAAGGGGGTGGCTTAGCATTTTTAATCAAGAATTTGTACTAGGAGGACATAGCCGTTAATATTCCAAACCCATCAGACCTCGAAGCCCAAGGTATCAAAGTCTACCTCAATCAAAACAAAGCCATCAACATATACAATATGTATCACCGTCTAAACAATAAACTTATTGACGATGGAACAATGGCTCAATTTCTTACAGACAACTCAATTATTGTAGGTGACCTTAATGCCAAACATCAACTATGGGGATGTTCCACGCCAAAAACCCAAAAGGCAAAATACTATCAAACAAATTTAACGACAATGCCTTCATGTGCTTAAATGATGGGAATCCTACCCACGATTCCTACAGCTATAATACTGCACAAACAATTGATATAAGTTTTTACTATCCTGACATTTTCCACAAATGCGAATGGCAAATATTAAAAAGTATTGGAAGTGATCATTTGTCTAATTTGATAGAAATTAGCACCAAGACCAAAACCAGCTCAATTAAGAAATATTCTGGAACTTCAAAAAGGCTAATTGGAAATCTTTCAAAAACACCATGATTAAAGCAGCCAAAGTTTCAATACCAAGAGGTAATATTGAGAAATGGATCAAATTTTACACACCAGGCAAAAGATATTCAAACACTTATAACTAAAAGAAATGAACTATAAAAAAGTGCACTCAAAACCAAACAAATTGTAGAACTGAACTCAACATTGTGAATGCAAAAATAAAAAGATTATACGTAAATATGAAAAGAAAAAAATGGAAACAAACTTGTGAAAACCTGAACCCAAGAAACCCAAATGCAAAACTTTGGCATTTGGCAAAACAAATTAACAGATCCCAGTTACAAATTGAAAACACAAATATGATTAAGAATACAGATGGCACCCCAGAAACTAATGATAAAAATGCTGCTAATCTTTTAGGTTATTCATATCAAATAAGTAGTAAAATAAATTTGAAATAAAATATAAAGAAAGTTGCAAAAAGGCCCGAAAGATTATTTATGACTGTAAAAATGTCACCAGCACTCATTATATTTTCCATGAAAAAAATCAATATGAAAGAGCTAGCTTATGCATTATAAAAAACTGACCTAAACAAGACTCCTGGGCCAAATGGAATCCATGGCCAAATGATATCAAACTTTGGCAAAATTGGCACAGAAAGACTTTTTCATATTTTCAATAACTCCTGGAAAACTGGAAAATTACCTCAAGACTGGAAAACTGCAACAATAATTCCCATTAAAAAACTTGACAAATCTGCTGATGACCTAAAAAACTACTGACCTATCTCCCTCACAAATATTTGCTGCAAATTAAGGGAAAAAATTATACTCAGACGACTCAACTACTACCTCGACACAAAGAATCTTTTACCAGACGAAAAAATATGGATTTAGGACATGGGAAAATAGACCAACTCTTATTTTTCACACAAAAGGTAAAAGATTCACAAAACAGAAAACCAACCACACCATAGCTGCTTTTTTATACCTTACACAAGCTTTTGATAAGGTATGGAAAAACAAGTTAATTACAAAATTATACAAACATTTCAAAATTGATGGAAAAGCTATCACTTGGATAAATTATTTCCTTAAAAATAGATACATATCAGGGTCAAATATAATGGCACTCTATCTAAAACCTTCAAATTGTATCAAGGATTACCACAAGGATCAGTCCTTAGCCCAAATCTCTTCACTCTATTTATTGCAGGCATAGAAGAAAAATTTTCACGTTAAACCAATATTTGACTTTTCGCTGGTGACATTATTCTATGGAGCAGCAACACTAACAGGAAAAAAGCTGAAAGGGATTTGAACAAGATTCTTCTCCACCTAGAAAAATTTGCTAATAAACATAAATTAGAATTTAACCCCCAAAAATCTGAAATCTGTCTTTTTACTACCGATAAGAAACTATACAAAATAAGTCCAAAATTTATTCTGAAAGAACAATAATTTCAATAAAATAAACATCCTAAATATCTCGGCTACACTCTGGAACCAGAAACTAACTCCAGTAAACATATTGAAGGAGTTGTAAGAAAAGGAAGAGACCGACTGAAAATCATGAAATATATTTCAGGAAGAGAGTGGGGAGCTGAAGCAACAACACTAAAATAAACCTACACATCTCTAATGAGACCTATTTTGGAATATGGATATCAAATCTATTATACAGCATCTGAAACAAATCTAAAAACACTGGAAAGGATACAACTAAGTGCAGCTAGAATTATTACAGGTCTTCGAAATACCTGCCCTAATGATATTGTACTTTACGAGGCAGACATCATGCCCTTAAAGGATAGAAGAAGCTAAAATCTGCCAAAATATATCAACAAAATCAAGAGTTATGGAAACAAACACAGAACTTCCAATTACATACTTTGGGAATCCAATATAAGACTCGAAAAAAAAAGCCCTCTCCACCTAGCCAAAAGAAATGGATTTTTGAAATAAAGTGTGGAAAAAAACTATTCAGCAGAAAAATATCTTCATTTGAACCAATAACAAAATGCTATTTTTAATGCCACTTTAAATAACCCACCAACAAACAATACCAAAATCCAGAATACTTAGAACAATTATCATTAGAAATAATCAATAACATTCCTAAAAATGCAAAAACTATCTATACCGATGGTAGCAGAGACGAGTTGGGACACACTGGCAGTGGCTATCTCATTGAAACCACAAATGGCATTGAGAAAATGAACAGAAGATATTTGCTCAGAAAAAAATCTTATAGCCATCTATGAAGCCTTAAAATGCACCAGAAACACTAAACATCACGATATATGGATTCTTACTGATAGTAGAAGTGCCATACAACACTTGAGTCACACAAGGGAACTTAGAGACAAAGTAAGCAGGAACACATTTGGTTATCTCCAAAAACTCTCAAAAACCTCAAAAATTCACCTTAAATGGATACCCTCACATGTTGGCATTGAAGGCAATGAAGCTGCTGATGCGCTAGCGAAAAACGGCACAAAAGAACCCTTGCTACATAAAAATAAACTTACTTTTAAAGAAATAGAAACAGTAGCCAACACAAAAATAAACAAGAAATGGAGGATCCCACCTAATCACAGTTGGTACACCCTAAAAGCAGATGGCCACCCAGACCTTTCAGTCTACAAACCGGCATGCGAAGCATGCCCTTCGCTGCTATCCTTTTCAACTCATAAGCCAAGTAACGGTATCCAAGCTAGTGCCTGGAATTTGTACCTGGAAAAACCCATCTTCTAGACAACGTGTATGGAAGAACTTCTATACCGGTGGCCTTTAGTCACAGCAAAATAAGAAACTATCTACTGTGTCCAGCAGGGACCGCGGGGAGGCGGCCACCGGTCGACTCTGTTCACTCACAGCTGAGGAAAAGCTCAGATGCCACGTCGTGGACTTTCTCAAGAAGCTTGCTGTGATTTCTCAGCAGCTAACTCTCGATCGCGCCCCTCGCCCTTCTTTTCTCTTCCTGCACACCCACTACCCTTGGGCAATACAAGACGTAGTGGCGTGCATCCACATCTCTTTCTCCTCAGACGCAATCAGGATTGCTCTTAATTTTAAATCTGTGGAGACTCCTGGGAAAGGGCCCATGTCCAGAAACTACCCTAATAAGTTTGTGGGACATTACCTTACAGAGGTACTTGGGTATTGTTACCCAATTGAATACCTCTCTCCCCTTAACACTGTTCCTTCATCTGTCCAACCATAAGTCCCGGACATGCCCCCTGATCCTCCTATACACTTCTTTCTTGGTCACTGGGGTCTTTAGTGATCTACCTCTAAAGCACCCTGCCTTAGCGAGCCTGTATGCGAACTCATTACCTTCGATGAGGCTGTGTCCCCTAACCCAATGGAGCTCCGGAGCCCGCGTCATCATCTCCAGCTCCTGGATTATTTGATGTGCGAGTTGCCCTTTCTCCAGATTGATGGCGACGAGGGCCGACATACAATATGCTTAGAGGCGGTTCGGGCTGAAGTTCTTCTCGGCACACACTCTGAGAGCTTCCCTGATCGCAACCAGCTCGGCTGAAAAGACCAGTTCGTCCACTCTGAGTGTTAAGCTTTCTTGGAAGATCAGCTCTCCATTAGTGAAAATCACTACCCCAGCTCCAGTATTGTTCCAGACTTACTCCCATCAGTGAAAACTTCCGTGCCAATCCCTGTTGGCACTCCAGGACTCCAATTCCACTTTGGCAACCACTGCGGAGGCTTCCTTGGGTCCCTCTTCCATTCCAGGGCACCCGCTTCAAGTCCCAGGGTATCTTCCCTCTTCTCCCAGATCTTCTGTCTGATGATCTCCTCCTCTAGTTTCAATCCCAGGGGAATAAGCCCAGCGAGGACCAATAATGCCTTACTGCTGGTAGTGCGATATCCCCCTGTGATTCTTAGTGCCGCTGTCCTCTGCACTTTCTCTAAAGTTGTCGCCACCTTCTGATCCCTGCTTCGGCGTCACCAAGCCCTGGAAGCATATAGCAGGATTGGCTCGACACAGGAGAGGTAGATGTTCCTAAAAATAGTACTCTCCCCCCCCCCCTCCTTGTTGAGAGCCAACCGCGACAGCCTGCACAACGCCACCCTACATCTCGATACCATCTCCTCCGCGTCGTATTGCCAACCCATCTTGTCATCAATGACCACCCCTAGGATGGTCATCCTATTGACCAATGCTATCCTCCGTCCTTCCATCTTGATAGATGGCTTGTGTTCCCATTTGATCCCTTTCCTTTTAGTTCTTATATCCCTAGACTTAAAGCTGAGGGCTTTAGTTTTGGAGACATTGAACTTAAGGCCAGAGTCATGGGCCCAGTTCGAGAGGATTTGGAAAGAAGTTTCAACACACTTCTCAGCCTTTGCTCTCAAAGCCGACTCAATGATGAGGAACTGGTCGTCGGCATAGAGAACCAGCCTGGCTCCCTCAGGTAGCTCCTCCTGGAAAACAGTGTTTACCCGGATATTCCACAGAATAGGTCTGCAGCAAGAGCCCTGGAGACAACCCATAGCACAGTTTCTTTCCAACTTCAGCCAACCAAAACTGAGGCTAATCCGTCTATCCCTCAGGAAGTCATGAACCAAGCTGCACAAATTATCTAGACAACCCATGTCCATCAAATTACTTATCAGCTTGTTCCAGCTCATGGAGTTGAACGCGCCATCAATGTCCTGGGCCACGAGGAGAACCCAAGCACCCTTATTTAAGCCCATATCAACCCCCTCTAACACTTCGTTTAGAGCTGTGGTTGTGGATTTTTCTTCCCTAAAACCATGTTGGGAAGAGGAAAGGAGCTCATTACTCTCTAGCTAGTGCTTCAGGCGCTGAGCTAGTAGGCTATCCAGGACCTTACCTAGACATGCTAGTAAAGAGAGCGGACGATAATCATTTACCGTGTTATCGATCCCGTCGGGACCAGGAGATTTCCTGTTTCCGAACTTGAAAGCCGTCCGTTTCATCTCATTCTCAGAAAAGGGCGGATCCACCAAACCACAAGTGGTCAGAGAGATCTCGCCCTCTGGTTCTCGTTTTCGAAGTGCCGATCCAAGATGAGGTCCAGGGTCTCCTTCAGGTCCTGGGTCTTGAACCCATATATCCCTTCAAGTAGCCTCAGGATAGCGGAGCTTCTTATCTTCCCAGAGACAACCCTGTAAGGGAGACCGCATGGATTAATCTCCAGTACGGTTTTGCACTGCTCCCTCCAGTGTTTCCTCTTCGCCCTTTTGGTGTGTCTCTTGTACCCTGCCAAGACCTTCTTGAAAGCTATTCCCCTCCTAACTCTCTCTTCGCCCGTACTATTCTTGAATAGCTTCCTCATGGCTCTGACTCTCTTCCTCTCGATCTCCAGCTCCTCGGTCCACCAAGGCTCTTTAAGCCTTTTAAATGCGGTAACCTTCCCAGATCCAGGTCCCAAGGTTTTTCACGTGTTGGTTATATCCTTGTGGAGCTCATTGACCATGCTATTAATAGCAATTCTGTCAACTGCTCCAGCCAGTCTATCCCCAAGTGTGCAAGCAACCCGGCGTCTGAATCTTTCAAGGTTAGGCCCCCTGATGCTGTACCGAGGAACTCTCTTCACTGGTGGCGGTTCCACTTCACAACTGGCCTCAAACCTGATGAGTTTGTGGTCGCTTACGTCCGTGGGATCCGTTTTCCACCTCAAGCGCCGCATCCTGCTCGTTCTTGCCAGCGAGAAGTCTATGATGCTTTCACCGTTTGCAGTGGCAAACGTCGATTCACCATAGACGTTCCAAATCTCCGGACTCTGACCAATAACAAGATCGACCTGCGCCTTCCTTTTAGAATTTCCCTCCCTGTCCCCAAACAGCTGGGTGCGCGCGTTAAAATCCCCGCCAATCACGATCTCGTGCCCTTCTTTCCCTACCAAAAAATAATTTACGAAGTCCAGCTTACCGAGGTCGTTGCCTGAGGTGATATGTACGTAGAGAGGCAGACCAGTTTTATATCCGCCGCATCGATCTGTACAGCCACCGCTCTCTAAGGACCCACAACCCAAACAAGGAAGATCTCCCCGGATCAGTAATGCGGCCTTGTTGCACTCGCTAGAGAAAAAAACTGTAACGAGTATCTAGACCCATCCCCCCGTCATCCTCTAGGTACATCTCCTGCACCAAGATAACATGAGGGTGATCACTTTTAATGATCCGGTCTAGCTCCTCGGAACTCCTCCTCGAATGAGCGCAATTTAGCTGCACGAACCTCCACACCTCATTGTTTGGCCCCTCTACCTTCACCTCCCGTTCACGTACCAGGCCTTCACCGAGCACTGCTTACTCCGGGGGCGATGATTAGTGTGCTGAGAACATGTAAGAAAACATGTACCTATGTTTTCCCACGTGACGCAGCGGAGCGTGACCTTGCCTGCACGGGTGGGTCAGTTGTTGTTTTGAACTCTGTATGGATGGACATTAAAACATGGTGGCAGCGATAACTGGATAAAATACGAACCCGTATATTGCAAAATATCGATTTTTGCGTACCTTGGAAGTTAATTCAACATGGCTCAGATTCAACCTCCAGAAACTTTCGACTTCTCGACTCCCAACGAATGGCCCAAATGGAGGAAGAAATTCGAACGATACCTCGTGGTCAGTGGAATGAAGAAGAAAGAGGAGGCGGACAAGATCGATTTGTTCATGTACTTGATGGGTGACCGCGCGGATGATATATTCAGGACCTTCAAGTTCGAAAAGGAGGAAGAGGCAAAGAAAATTGATTCCGTCCTCAAGGCATTCGACAGCCACTTCTGTGTCAGAAAGAATATTATCTACGAACGTGCGAAATTTAATTCAAGAATCCAAGAGGATCGGGAGCCAGTGGACGAATTCATCACTTCATTGTACAAATTGGCTGATAGTTGTGAATTTGAGGGTCTTCATGAGCAGTTGATCCGTGACCGAATAGTGGTTGGAGTGAGGGACAAAGCTTTATCTGAAAGAATGCAGTTGGACAGCGAACTGACTTTGGAAAAGGCGGTGAAAATGGTTCGACAGCAGGAAGCCGTTCGACAGCAGCAAGTCGACCTGCAGCGTCCCTCAACAAGCCAAAAGGTCAATCAGGTGAAGTTCAACTCGAAGAAACAATCACCGAAACAACAACAGCAGCCTTCGAGGAAGAAGGAGAAGTCAGCCGAAACAAGATCACGATGTCCAAAATGCGGAGGTTTCACCCACAGGGAAGGACAGGCCTGCCGTGCTGAAGGACAAAGATGTAACCTATGTTCAAAAACTGGCCATTTTGCAAATTGCTGCCCAGATAAGCAGGCGAAGACTGCGGAAGTCAAAGCTGTTTCTGAACTTGATGAAGAAATTGGTTTTCTCCTGGAGGTCTCAGCTGTGGAGGATTCATCTAATCTCGATGATGATGAAGGCGAGTGCAGGAGGCGATGGACAGCAGAAATCCAAGTGAACGGGAAACAGCTGAAGTTCAAGCTCGACTCCCAGGCGGATGTTACATGTGTTCCTCTGTGTCTCTTCAAGAAGATAATGGGACAGCAACGACTAGTGGAAAGTGATATCAACATTAGAGCAGCTGAATTCTCCGAACTTCAGACTGTGGGTATGTTCATATCAACGCTGCGAAATGGCAATTATGAAATCAAGGAGAAGATTTATGTCATTCGTCGTTTGAGTGAGCCTCTTCTGAGTCGCCGGGCATGTGAGCTCTTGAACTCGGCGAGGCGGATTGAAGTGGTTGCGACGAGAATTAACCCGATCAAGGAATTCCCTGAAGTATTTGAAGGACTGGGACAGATCGGAAACCCTTACGAAATCAAATTGAAACCTGGAGCAAAACCATATGCTGTGCATACTCCTCGACGGGTACCAATACCTTTGATGGAAAAGCTCAAGACAAGATTGGACATCCCTGGAAAGGAGCTGCTCGACGCCGATGCATTATCCAGACAACCACTTCTTACAACCAAGGGAGGTGAAAACGAACGGCAAACCTCAGCGCATATAAATGCATTTCTCTCGAGTATAACCGATAAAGACGAGATATTGACGAAGATTTTTGAAGCTCAACAAGAAGATACGACCCTGAAAGCAGTAGTCAACTACCTTGAGCAAGGCTGGCCAGATAAGAAGAAGATGTCACCGGCTCTGCTCTCTTATTGGCATGTCAAGGATGAACTCGGCGTTCAAAATGGACTACTGATGCGTGGCTGTCGTCTTGTTATTCCAGCAAGTATGAAACTGGAGATCCTAGATAAGTTGCACGCTGGGCACTTCGGGATTACAAAAACAAGACTTCGCGCACGTGAGACGGTATGGTGGCCTGGAATTTCGGAAGAGATCGCGGAAACGGCCAGAAAGTGCAGTGTCTGTATCCAGGAAGCCGTCTCAAAACATGAACCTTTGATACCAACCAACTTTCCTACACGACCGTGGCAAAAGATTGGAATGGATTTGTTCAAGTTCGAGAATAAGTGGTATCTAGTCGTCATTGACTATTATTCTCGCTTTCCTGAAATGGTTCAACTGGATCGGCTCACAGCCAGTGTGGTGGTGCGTAGTTGCAAATCCATATTTGCCCGACATGGAATCCCAGAAACTGTTGTAAGCGATAATGGGACGCAATTTGGAGCTGCTCGTGAATTTGCAAATTTCGCAAGGCAGTACGGATTTCAACATGTCACTTCAAGTCCTCGATTCCCGAAGAGCAATGGGATGGCAGAAGCAGGTGTGAAAATTGCTAAGTTGATCCTCAAGAAAAATCAAGACCCATCGCTTGGACTCCTGGAGTATCGATCGACCCCTTTGGAGAACGGTTACAGCCCTGCTGAGCTTCTCATGGGACGTAAACTCCGAACGACTTTGCCAATTGCACCAGAGAATCTTAATCCAAAGTTGGTGGACTCTCAGACCCTGAAAAGAAAGGAGGGGAGAAGGAGAAAGGATATGAAATCCATATATGATCGACGCTGCGGAGCTACGGACATGGAGGAGCTATCCGAAGTTGACACGGTTTGGATTACAGATATGCGAACCTGGGGGATTGTAAAGCAGAAGGCATCGACACCAAGGTCGTATATGGTTGATACTCCAGTTGAGACTTTACGTCGAAACAGGTTCCATCTACGAAAAGGAGTTACAGTGCAATATCCAGCCGACCCATCGACGCCGACCTTTTCGGGGGAGGAACTGGTTGAAAATGAAAAGACCCCAGTAGTGGATTATCCCTCTAACGACTCAGAAGACGGCCAGATAAGAACCCGGAGTGGACGAATTGTTAAACCTGTGGATCGCCTTCATTATTAATTATATTATGCATTTAAAGTTTGTAATGTATATATATATTTCAAGTCTTAAAAAGGGGGATGTGCTGAGAACATGTAAGAAAACATGTACCTATGTTTTCCCACGTGACGCAGCGGAGCGTGACCTTGCCTGCACGGGTGGGTCAGTTGTTGTTTTGAACTCTGTATGGATGGACATTAAAACAATTAGAGTCATATTTCCTGCCGTACCTCTTGTTGTCCTCTAAACATAGCCAACAACCCTGCTTCATATCGCATCCTTGTTCTTGGGAGTGCACGCCCTCGCCCCTCTCACACCTCTTAGGATGTTCGCAGGTCCTTGCGATATGACCGGGCCTGAGGCACCTGAAGCAAGTTGACACTGCCTCATTCACCCTGATAGGTACCATCCTGGCACCTATCTTCAACCTCTTCTTGCCCAGGAGGGATTTCATGGTGGCCTCCTTTAGGCCCGAAATGACCAATTCGTTGCGTAGGGCCACCTTGTACTCTTTGGATACAATCTCATGTATCCTTCCAAGAAGTCCCCACGCCTCGGATCTTGGAGCACCTGATCAAACTCTGTCTATCATTTAACTACTTAATCTTTAAGGACAGATATTTCAAACAGGTCAAAGGGCTTCCAATGGGAAATCCTATATCATCTGCATTGGCTAATATCTTCCTGGACAAAATTGATAAGTTGATCGTTGAATCTCTCTACACAACTACAAATATTAATATGGAAAGGCTACATTTATTATGTATTATGCACCACAAAAATGGATGTTTCCATAATTATAAATTTTCTAAATAGTCTTAGGGGTTTTCTGAAATTCACTTATGAATTAGAAGTAAATGGGTCTTTACCATTTTTGGACTTACAACTGACCAGAAATCGAAATAAAATTGAAACAAGAATTTATCGCAAACCAAGCCACACAGGATGTTACCTGAATTTCATTTCTTTTGGTTCTATCTATCATAAAATTGCGGTAAGTTAAAAGACTTTTCAAGTAGTTGGCTACACATTTTACAAATAAAAATGTTGAAAAATTGAAAGAGCAAGACTATTTCAAGAACTACAAAGTTAAATTATCCTAAAGAATTCATCAAAAAGTAATTATATATATTAAAATTCCATCCACGAACAATAGACAGGTCTTAACTCTGAACATATTTTGCTCCTTACCTTACAGCTATGGCTGTGAAAGAATAGCCAGAAGTTTAAAAAAACAGAATATAACAACAAGATATCAACCCAACCAAAATTTAAGAAGCATCTTCCGTCACCCCGACACAAAATAAAATTATAAGCCAGAAGATAGAACCAATGTAATTTATAAAATACCATGTATATCCTGCCAGGCAATTTATATAGGAGAAACCAGCAAATCTTTATCTGAAAGAATCAACCAACACAAATCTGCACTAAAACATCATAGCCCGACATCCCTACTGGTAGATCACGCATTCAACAATGGCCACACTCCAGACTTCGATCACACATCTATAATATATCAAAATATCAAAGAAAAACATTGCCGATTATTTTTAGTAAGCTGGAGCTCATTAGAAAATAAAAATAGTATTAATAGAAATATTGACTTAACAGATGTATATACTCAGTTTATAACCTCTTAGATGATTATGTTATTTATATGTTTATTTTATTTCATTTTTATATCAGATATTTATTATTATTATTATTATTTATATATTTATTTCATATAGTTAGTTAAATTATTATGGTCTTTTGAATTGATATTTGTATCATTAATTAATTCAAAATATTTTTATTATCGATATTTATTTATATATATTACACTTTTTTCTTTTGATTATATTTACTTTGTTTATAGAATGTATATCATAGATGGTTTTATAGCCCAACAAGCTTGTAAGACGTCCGTGGCTCACCGCGACCTGCTTTGTGCTTCATAACAAAAACCTCGTAAATGGAGGACGATTGGTCCATCGAAATATTGGATTAATAAAAATCTTATTAAAATCCAAAATAAGCCATATTTTAAAAATGTATGTAAATATCTATATAAAATATATATATCCCTCACATAATCGATTTCACAAACAAAAATGAATGTTTATAATAATCATATTCCAGCCCCTATCAATATTTTTTAATTTCCGAGATTTCCACTAAAACAATTTATATTGCCCTTTCAGGCCAGATGGTCCATTCCAGGTTTGGGTGGATGGATAATAAGTACACAAGTGTTCTTCTAAAATATCTATTTCTAATTTTTTTGAAGAATGATCCGAAATCTTCGTGAACTGCTTGCTAGTTCTTATTGGCTGGGACTCCATCCGCATTGATGGATGTTCAA
This sequence comes from Cordylochernes scorpioides, assembly GCA_030710605.1. Taxonomy (NCBI): domain Eukaryota; kingdom Metazoa; phylum Arthropoda; class Arachnida; order Pseudoscorpiones; family Chernetidae; genus Cordylochernes; species Cordylochernes scorpioides. Next base: position 58,016,221 of record CP092876.1, read on the forward strand.
TGAAACTTCATAGCGAACTTCCTCAGGATCCATGTTGGAGATCCTCACTCCCTCCCCGTCGATTCGTATCAATATGAATGGATACCGGGGATCCACGGAGCAGGTCTCCACGCCTTGAAGAGGCCTGGGGATGATGGTGTCGGTCGCCTCCCAGCGTGCCTTGTGGGCCCAGTATACTTCTTCGCCCGGGTAGTCGAGCAGGGTCAGGATCATGACGTGAACCGCCAGGGGGAGGGGGGTGAGGTAGAAGCACAACTATTTTGTTTTCTTCAGTTTCAATATTCTCGCAATTCTTCCTTTTTTAGGGTTTTCTTGTTGTTAACTTGGCCAAAGAAGAGGGCGAAGTAGAAGCACCTTGAATCTGATTGCTCACAACTCGCACTCACGCCGCGCGCGCACGAACAAGCCTCTCTTTTTTAAACTTTTAACTGCTGAAAACAGCTATCAATTTGAGGTTGCCAAGCATGATTGGAAAACTTAAAAGAGAAATATTAAAATTAACTAGAGTGTCCATATGGGATTAAATATGGTTAATTGAAACAATACACACACACAAATAAATATATTTAAATATATTTTGAAAGAAATCCTAATTTAAAATTTCAATTATCATTTTTCTGATTACAATAAAGTTGAATATATCTACTCTTCTTAAGAGCAGTTTTTAATTGTTTCTAATTGAATTTGGGCCATGAAACAAATTTGATTCGAAGTCCTATCTGTTTTATAGCAACAGATGAATTTATGGTTGACTAAAGTAGCTTTTATGGGTTTACACACGGAAAAAAGTAGTTTGAAGAGAAAAAGCCTAATACATCAAACAAAGTACAAAAAATTACATAAAAACTGGAGAATGTAATGTAATATAAATTATTTATAAATGTTTGTAATTCTGCTGTCCTCAAAGCTTATGTCCATAGTTCATCTAAAATACCCATTCAAAGAATCTAGCATCAGCATCACTATAAAAGGAAGATCGAAAAATGCAATATAACAGCGGTATGGTAGATTAAACTGGCGAAACCGCTGGGAAGGTTCACCACTGATGAGCCAGGCCCTCCCATTAATTTTTGCATTGCAGTAAGGACAGTATAACTTGTTAATTTTTAAAAAGAATCATACATGTCTATAATAGTTTCGAATTTTTATAACAGATGGTGTGCTTATACATCATTGATAAATACTGTATAAATGAGAGAGAGAGAGTGATATTTCTTTATACTAATATTGATAGTGAATGAAAAAGAGTTTATATATTTTATATAGATGGAAGTTGTGCCTGGATGAAATTGTTCTATAAAACCAAGATCGTCTCTACAGTCAAAATAAACGTTATACTTGACTTCATATTGTGACCGACGCCGTCTATTGACACCTTTATGGCAAAATGTGAAGATGAAATTTAATCCCTTATAGATCTCAAGTAATAAAGCGAACCCTGGACTGACGAGGGTCATCAGCCTGAAACCATGGTCTCCAGGTGAACACTTCTCAGTTTCACAATGCTGATGTTGTGGCTTTGTCACCGACCCGAGGATCTTTTGCGCCTTTGGTAAATAGATGAGATTTGTTTTGAATAGAGATGCTAAATATGCTTTTATGGATAATATCTCTATAGATAATACGTTAAAAATGTTTTCAATTGTATAGTTTGGAACTATCTCCTCTGAAGATATTCAAGTAAAAATAGGGATCTATATACCAAAAGTTTCGTTATTTTTCACATATACGTTATATTTTATTTTCCAAATATTGAAAGCTATATTTATATAAATTGGCTTTTGCTATGACTTTAAATAAGGTTAAAGGCCAAACCTTTGCTAGATTGAGTCTCTTGCTACATGAGCCTGTGTTAACGCATGGACAACTCTATTTGCTTTTTCACGTGTGCGAATTTTGGACAGCATACATGTAAGGTTTAATCTACTTATTATAAAACTTGAAATTTAGATTTTAATGATGTCTTTTGAATGATTTACCTTTAATAAGTTATCTCCTCTGCAATATAGTTTGCAAATTCCATTTCTTATTCAATTTCTCCTTAATTTTTTATTTTAAATATATCAATTTTATTAATTTTACCAATGCCTATAGTTTCTCACCTGGAAAGAATTTTTTGTATTATTTGTTTTCTAATAAAATTTACTTATAAAATATCTATTTTTTTATTATCTCCTTATTTACCCATTTTTCCCACTGCTATATACATTAATTTTGTAATATGATGTAAGTAGATGAATCTTTCGAACGATTTTCAAAACAATTGTTAGATATTGGGAATGGTAAAATGGAAATGGACGAATCCAAACACTGTATTACATTACCAGAAAACCTTTATCACATTGTAATTTCCACTGAAATTTTCCAAATTTATCGCAGAATTATTTAAATATTCAATGGGTTAGTAGTGAGCAAGCTATATTGGCAGCCAAAACCATTGATGTGAATTTAATGAACTGCACAATTCAAAATAAAATACCTGATGAAGAAATAACATATAAATTCATAGATTGTCAATCACGATGAATCAGTTAATTAACCAACAGAATTTTTAAATTCATTGTATCTACCAGGAATGCCACCGCATATTTTATCTTTGAAAAATGGTTCTCCAATCATCCTTCTACGAAATTCCATCTGGACAGGCTTCTTACCTCTTCGTTGTGGTCATCCTGTCGACTCTCGCTATAACTGTAATAACCGAGGGTCAAACCAGTAGTAACCGAGAGGGACAGTCAGGGCGTGGAGAGTTTTCCAGTACCTCTCTGCACCTTGGAGGACCTTTAACAGTTCTCACAGAGTACAGGCACTCCTAGTCGAGGCAGATTGGAAAGCTTGGGAATGTCCACACACATAAAACGAAGAGACACACTAGTAGTAGGCAAGTTCCGTGTACATATAAAAGTCGAACTAAGAGCAAGATGGAGATAAAAGTGTTCTTACTGTTCTACATGGTCTATGAGGTGGACCTGGGTACAACCGACGAGGGCTCACGCTGATGGTGAAGTGACTATGTTTACGGCTAGGGCAGAGGTCTTATATATCTTTGCCGAGGGTGGAGAATTGACTTTGAGCGGGTGAAAAGGGCGTGGGGCGTCTGCGGTATTCTACACCCAATACCTTGATGGAACGACCTGCCAAATTCCTCTTTAGGGTTGTTGGATTTCTTCTCAATCTTGCTTTAGCTCAGCTCTTAATCGATTACATAGTTTTATTCATTCATCCTCGGTTTGTACAAAGTACATTACATATGGTGATGCAATTACACATGTCAATCATGCGTATGATTATTTATAGATGTGTTTCTATATACAACATGACAATCTTGTAATAAGTATTATACAATATAGGGTTGTTGGTTTAAATTACCATAGATGGGCCCCGGGAGTGAAAGGGTTTATTCGGGTTTGAATGGGTAAAGCCTCTCTAACACAGGTAAGTAATTAAAATTTCTTCTAATTAATTTAAACTGTGAGGTTAAAAAGGCTATAACAAGATGTTTTTTTTATATATCTGAAAATTATAAAAATAAAACTTATGCTTAATTTAAAAGTTATGATATTCATTATAAAAGAGAAATTTAGATAAAACCTTTGTTAGATACAAAAAAATAATTATGATAAAAAAAATTGACATTCTAAGAGTTTATTGGCGGGCGTTGGAAAGGGTTAGGGGTTAAAGAATATGCAATTCTAAGTATTACAAATGCAACCAAATAATCAGATCCAGGTGAAAAGCGAGGATATAGACTTGAGCGTCTTCATAGGCAATGTTTATCTTGCGATCCTGTATTGGGGTTAAAGTGCTTTGTCACAATTGTAGGGTTATTGGGTTCAAAAGTTGTTGAAGAAAAGGTTGTTCATTAATATTATTAAAAGGGGTGAAATTGAGCCATGCGATAAGTAGAATTGTTGTATCAACAGTAAGTGATCTGTATTGACTTGAAATCAAAGGTTGATTGTGGTCCGCTAGAGCTAAAAAAAAAATTGAAAGTTGTGAACGCTTCGTGCATGCGTTGGTGATTGTTATCTGCGGATGACTGAAATAAACTTTTGAAACGTGTTTAGGCCAGAAGTTGGGATTTTTAAATATGGGGAACTGTGTTCGAAGAGTTTATTGAAATTACGATATCAAAAAAAAAAAAATTGTCAAGCGGTACTGTCGTTTTTCTACGTCGATGTGAAGCAATGGCTGAGAAAGATAGTAGTGAAAAGTACACCTGAAGTGGTTAGAGAAATAGATTGTTGTAAACGATTGGTGTGGATGCCCGATAGATGATGATAAACATGGTCATATTATATAAAGGTAAAAAAACAAATATAAAATGAATAAAAATATAGAAATATCATTGTGGTTAAATAAAGTTTAAGTGGACAAAATCAAACATACAAAATATAAAAGTAATAATAATAAAGAATTAAAGTGATTTTTGACAACAAATAAATGTTTTGTAGTACTAAAATAAAATGATGAAAAATAAAGGTTAAATTGATTTTTTTTAAATAATATAGTTGAAGATTATTATAATGATTAGATGGAGGTTTAGTAGTGGTATGCTGTCTCGAGATGTTTAGTCTATCATCACTGGGGCCATTGGTATGTCAACAAAGTCGAGCTAAGAGCAAGATGGAGATAATAGAGTTCTTACTGTTCTACATGATCTATGAGGTGGACCTGGGTACAACCGACGAGGGCTCACGCTGATGGTGTAGCGACTATGTTTTCGGCTAGGGCAGAGGTCTCATATATCTTCGCCGAGGGGGGAGAATGGACTTTGAGCGGGTGCAAAGGGCGTAGGACGTCTGCGGTATTCTACACCAAATGACCTTGATGGAACGATCTGCCAAATTCCTCTTTAGGGTTGTTGGATTTCTTCTCTATCTTGTTTTATCTCAGCTTTTAATCTATTACATAGTTTTATTTATTCATCCTCGGTTTGTACAGAGTACATTACAATGGTGATGCAATGACACATGTCAATCATGCGTATAATTATTTATAGATGTGTTTCTATAATTTCTATTTCTATAAATTTCTATAATTTTCATTCGATTTGTGAACTGAATTCAAAAGTTCTGAAGCTGTCGCAATTGGGTTTTCATTATAGAATCTGGTCTTTGGATGTTTGTTTACTAAATTAGGTTTAAAATTTGATTCATTCCCGGTACCGATTTCGTTTCTTAAACTCTTCTCTCGTGCAGTTGATTGTCTTTCTAGAAAGGTAATCAAGTAATAAATCAAGTAAACTGTCGAGAGTTTTTTTTTCAACTCCAAATTAAGGTCGGCAGGAAGAAGCTTTATTATTATCGGACACAACAGTTGTCTGTAAACATCAATGGACACGTTTAGTGACTCGAGACTTCTTATTTGAACAGAAAGGTTGTCAAAAGGTTTGCGGAAGGTCTTACATCGCTTGACGTTTTGAGTGGTCTCATTGACAACAAATTGTTCATATGTCGACTAATCAAAATTTCTTCTCGCCCAAATCTGTCTTTAAGCAATTTTATAGCTTTCTCATAATTGTCCGCAGATAAAGCGAAACCTTCGACTGTGTTTAGTGCAGTTCCGCCTAGATGTGACTTCAGATAGTAAAATTTATCGATCGGGTTCAGTGAGTTGTTCTGGTGAATAGCTGCATCAAAAGAATTTCAGAACGTCAGCTATTAACTAAAGTTTCCATAAAATTACGCTATCATCATTTCGGAAGCTTCACAGTCGTGCTTGAAGGTACATAATGTCTCATTTCGTATTCATCTATTCGTGAGTTCGAATTCGGTATATTTTCGCCACGAGAATCTGATTGGCGAATCTTTTTATTTGCCCTAAATCTCCAAGTAATATAATTCTCTCGATATTCCTCTACGCCCTGTAATTCCCTCTCTAAATCGTCAGTTTCAAGAAGCGTTCTATTTCGTGATCTACTAATTTAAGTTCGTTAAATGATTCATTTAATTTTTCTAATAATTCTTCAAAATCAATTCTCATTAGCGTGTCAAGTCCATTTTCAATCTTATTACATGTTTTTTTGTTAAATATAATCTTTTACTAGCACGCTTCTTCTTTAAACGTAGAATTAATTCCTCCGCCATCATGTAAACAAAGCGGCAAGTAGGGTTAGCTAGCGAGTTCCAAAATGGTCAGCTTAAAATGATTTTTTTCTTCTAGAATTTACCTTCAACTGTCCCGGCTGGGATGCCAAAAATATTGCGATTTAACCGCCACTCTGTTTTGTGGCGACGATCTAAGTTCTATAGAGGTAGTCGATCACCTCTATTCTTGGTCGGCGGGGTTGAAGGTTCAAAATTAAGGTGTCGCTGCTTATAGCTCTATTAAAGTATTAGACGAAAACAGGAGGGAAAATTATATTTATTATAATTTAAGAAAATAAGTAAAGTATTATTTAATTAATTATATATTTAAATATTTACACTAAAAGAATCGGAGATCAGGGCAAATTCTCGTGTTCGAAAGTTGTTTACAGGATCTTCCGATATTGTTTTCTCATTTTAGCCGCTGCATCCCCGTAGCCGCTTCCGTCGGCCTCCCATTGGCTGCTTCGAACTCCTTCTCTTTTCCAACACTAATATTCACTAATTTAAATTAATGTATCGTTTCTATATATATATGCGCTATAATAATTATTTTTTTTTATTTCAAAAATTTATATATCTTTAATATTTGATTCATATAGATTTGATGAATATTCTGTAATATATTATTTTTTGTAGTTCAAAATATACTTCGGAATTTTCTATAACTCGATAGAAATATTAAAAAATATATATATTTTCCAATATTCAAAAAGCATATTTCAAAAAATATTTTTAAAATAAAATGAGCAACACTGTTGTGTTTGTTTATATTTCGTTCTTATATTTTTTTAAATCGATATTAAATAGTTGTTCTCTTTTTAAAATATCAGTTTTTAATTCATTTCTAAAGTTAATTTAAGTATTTTATAGTTAAAATGTAAAACAACACTTGAAGTTACACCGCATGAGTTTCTTTTCAACGAAAAATCAAAATTTATTTCAAGGTGAAATATTGACTATTTCTAACCTTTTTGGATGAGGTATGAAAGGGTGAATTATGAAGAGTAATGATGAACGGAAAAATAAAAGTTTCCAGGGATGGGAATCGAACCCACAAGGTTCCGATTACCGGGCAGATGCCATGTCCACTAAGCTACCCTGGACGTATTTTTCCGTTCATAAATATAGTAATGTAAATAAAGTAACTTATAATAAAATATAATACACTGCAGCTTGTGATTGTAAAACAACACTTGAAGTTACACCGCATGAGTTTCTTTTCAGCGAAAAATCAAAATTTATTTCAAGGTGAAATATTGACTATTTCTAACCTTTTTGGATGAGGTATGAAAGGGTGAATTATGAAGAGTAATGATGAACGTAAAAATAAAAGTGTTCAGGGATGGGAATCGAACCCACAATGTTCCGTTTACCAGGCAGATGCCATGTCTACTAGGCTAAAATATAGTTAAAATGTAGCGATTTATAAAAAAATATTAACTTTATTTCTAAATATATTTGCAATGTAAAAAGCGATGATTTGGCGGCGTATTTGATGAAATTTGAAAACCTTTGTAATGGATATATGTCATAATTTGTACATAACTGGATGTAACCCCACCACAATATGTATGCAATGTATGTTTTAAAAGATTTTAATAAAAACAAGGCTTAGAAAATCTGGGAGAAAGATTTAGAGAAAGTCCAAGAGAGGAAGCAATCATTACCAGGTTATATTATCCAGGAACTCATAAAACTGGGTTCAAGAACCTAGTATTTCCTGGGTCAGGTCAGCACAAGTCCAGAACAAAGGATAGCAGAGACCCAATGAGAGAATAGGAGAATTAGCTAGGAACCAATAGAAGGCTTACACGTAAAAACCACCAGCCAATCAGAACCCTAAAGAGTTTTCTTGTTAAATCGCGTACCGAGTTTAGTCAGTCAGGAGTGTGGCACCATAGAGTCAAGTTGGGACCTGGACAGCAACGAGTTAGGAGCCAACCACCCTTTCCCCCACGAACAGATAAGTCTCATCATCAATAATGTGAACAGCCATAGTTAAGAGCCAACTCAGTCAAATAACTTCAACCCCGTTCTCCCTAGATCGCTAGCCTTTTCCAATCCAAATACTGTATTTTTCGTTATTTTCCCCTGTATGAATACCTTACCACTCAGCAACAACGACTGCGCCCACCACCATCACCAATCAATTCAATCAATCAACAATTCACCCCATCTGCAAAAAGGTATTGTTCCGACGTTACAGTGAGTCGTTAGGATTCTACAACAGTGTAATACATCAAATATTACAGTGAATAACTTTCGAATATTACACAGTGAGTCGACAGGATAAAATGGAAAGTGACCAGAATACAGAAGTCAAAAATAGCGGTAACCTATCGAGAGAGGACGAGACGGCAGGAAGTGGGGAGGAAACTGGCCCCCTGGCGGACATCATCGGACAGTTAGCTGCAGCGCTCGCCCAGGCGAGGACGTCCGACCTCCCAGGGGCGGCACTCCCGCCCTTCGATGGATCCTAAAGCGCCCGCCAATTTTTCCAGGCCTACGACCGAAAGATGGATGACGCCCACGTAGAAAACCCCGATAAGCTACTCCGGCTGCCAAACTACCTGACGCGCCAACCCCTGGAACTCTTCAGGAAACTCCGGTTGTCCGCCCAGAGCTATTTCCAGGTGAGGCAAATCCTCTTGGATCTCTATCCGGAATCCAGCGAAGCGTCCTTCGCGAAGTACTTCGCCATGAAGCTTGCGGGACAAGCAGACCTGGAGACGTATTACCGGGAGAAAACCGCCATGGGTTTACAACTGGGACTCCCACAGGAGGTGATCCTCGAGACGCTGACGGAGGGGTTGCCGTTCTCCGACCAGCGCCTGGTCCGCGTGGTACCTCCTGAGAGCCTAGGAGAGTGGTTCCGACTGGCACAGCGGATCCACGGGCCCAACATACCAACGGCACGACACCGCGAGGAACAACCGCCCACCATGTCGGGTCCATACCTCAGCACACCCCGACGAACAGGTGCATGGACTGCACCTACTCCGCCGTCCAACTAAGTTCTGCGGCGCTCGTCACTGGCACAGCGAATGCCGGCATAGGCCAGCCCCAACACCACACGCAAACTCAAGGGCAGTGCAAATAGCCCAAAATCTACACACGAGTGCACGGACAGTGCAAACGGTCCCAACACAGCAACACGCCCAGCGTCCCACGCCCCCACCCCACGCCGAAGACGCACAAGCAGCGGAGGCCTTTCGAAAATGAGGTAAGAAGGCCCCAACCCTTTATCGTCACCCAGTTGACGATGAAACTTTTTCTAACCTCTGAACTGCCCTCTCCATTCCTAATTGATACAGGCGCAAGTTTGAATATAGTGCCACATAACCTGTATAAAATGTTAAAAACTAAACTTCCTAATTTAAAATTAAAAGAACAGTCTATAGACCTACAGGCTATAAATGGTCTTGTAACAACAATAGGTAAAATAGTACTCCCCCTGACAATAGGTAAAATTACTAGAAAAGAGAATTTCCATGTGGTGGAAGCACCTCTACCATTTGGAATTCTCAGCATAAATACCCTCCGTAATTTTAAAGTAACAATAGACTTCAACCAAAGCACTATATTCCAACTTGGCGCTCCATTGTCTACCCCTACCTACCATTTCAACCATGTACCCAATGAATGCACGTATTGGGAATGCCAAGCGATGTCACAAAGGACTTGCCCTGCACCCAAACCCTCCGCACATGGCACCCACTGCGTGCATCCATTGGTCAAAACCCGATCACCCACATGTCAATCTGGTCACGCGCGCGCACTACACAATTTTTTCACTAAGGCCAATTGCCTTTTTTATATGCCCTCAAATAACAAGGCCATAACGGCTTCAACTTGCAACAACAATGCAGAAAACATGTCCATACAGCAGGACACCTCACGCACCGAGCACATAAGTGATCACACGTCGTCACACAACGGTCACACGTACAACCCGCGCAACAAACGCGACACTCACACTAAAACACAACAATTTTCTTCCCCATACCCATGCTACAATACGATACACAACCCTCACTATCCACCTTACTTCACCACACTTTTACAAAGATACAACCACATTTTTTCCCAAAACAAGTTCAGCGTACCAAGCTTAAAAATCCCACAAGTAAAAATACCCACGAACTCCGACAAAATAATCACCATACGTCCATATCGTGTTCCGATATGTGACCAACAGGAAATCCGCAACCAGGTCCAACAGATGCTAGAAAATGGCATTATCGAGCAGTCTTTTTCACCTTTCTCTAGCCCGGTCACTCTCGTCACCAAGCGCGACAAGACCAAAAGGTTTTGTATTGACTATAGAAAGGTAAACGAGCTAATCAGCTCTGATGTCCATCCCCTCCCTAGGATCGAGGATATACTCGACCGTCTCGCACGGGCCAAGTATTTCTCCACGGCCGACATATCCTCCGCGTATTGGCAGGTCCCAATACACCCCGATTCTCGACCTCTGTTGGCCTTTGCCACGCTCGAAGGTTATACCAGCCCACTCGATTGCCTTTCGGGTTGAAAACCAGCCCTCAGATCTACGAAAGAGCCATGAGTCAGGTCCTACAGAGACACGGACTTGACTGTGTGGCACATTATTTTGATGACTTCATCATTTTCTCCAACACACTGGAGGAACATCAAAACCACCTGCGACAATTTTTCGCCTTTTGCGAGGTAGAGAAGTTACAACTTAACTTCGCAAAATGCGAATTCTTTTAAGCAGTCCATAAATTTCCTAGGCTACACCATCACAGCTGGTACCACCACACCGCTCACACGCAACACAGACATCATCCACGCCATCAAACAACCCCACAACCGCAAAACACTACAATCCTTTCTAGGCGCTGTGAACGTCTATAACAAATTCATCCCGGAATACGCCCGCTTGCGGACACCACTTAACAACCTTCTCAAAAAGGATGTCATGTGGGTCTGGGATGAAACTTGCCAAAAGGCATTCATTAGCCTGAAAGAGAGCCTCACACAACACCTCATTTTACACCTTTACAAAGAGGGCCTGCCATGCCAGGTGTATTGTGACGCATCCACCCTCGGTATAGCAGGCATCCTCAAACAGGTTCACCCTGATGGGAAAGTATATCCAGTCCAGTATTTCAGCCGCACTCTGCGTTCACACGAGCGAAACTATTCCATCTCTGAACTTGAGTGCTTAGCAATCGTTGAGAGTTTGGAGAAGTTTCGCATCTATTTGATGGGCAGAAAATTTACTATATTTTCTGACCATCACGCATTGCAGTGGCTGAAAACAATCAAAAACCCGTCTGGCAGATTGTTTCGGTGGAGTTTACGGCTGTCGAGTTACGAGTATGAGGTCCGCTACATAAAAGGAAAACAGCAATATGAGGCGGATATCTTATCCCGTAACCCGTTCTGTGGGTTCTTAGACGCCTCCCTTATTAAGAACCATCAGCCTTCTCCATCGGGAGATTCTAGCTTGACCATTGATCACAATGGACTGCATACCGTTTCCCGAAAAGGTGTAACTAAAATTATAATCCCAAAAACACTCATCCACCAACTACTACAAACAGTACACACACAATACAACCACCCTGGTATATCACAAATGACACGACTCATCTCCGCTCAATATTACTGGCAGGGCATGTCAAAAGACATTACACAAAAGGTTAAAACCTGCCCAACCTGCCAGTTAACAAAACGTCCATTGGGACCCACTTACGGGGAATTAGGTCAGCCACCGGAAGCCAAAGGACCTTTTGACCTACTCTTCCTCGACACCATAGCAGGATGTGCCAAATATGGCAACACCAAGATATACCTCCATGTTGTAGTCGACCATTTTTCGCGCTACACATGGACGTTCCCATCCAAATCCACCAGCATTACCACCTATCAACAGGTACTCAAGCGAGTATTACAGGATGGCTCTCCGAAACGCCTTCTTACGGATAGAGCCCCTGCATTCACTTCGCCAAAATTTTGTAGCTTCCTGCTTAACAGGAGTATCCACCCGTTACTCACAACTAGCAATAATCCGCAAGCCAAAGGTCTATGTGAACGCCTAAACGCCACCCTCACGGGAAAACTTAGGCTATTACATTTGGAGAATCCTAAGGTCGCATGGACCAAGTTGGTCAAACGAGTTACAACTATATATAACAATATCCCACACTCTGTCACCGGTTTTCCGCCCATCTATCTGATGTTTGGCGTCCTACCCCCAGAACTCTCTGACCACACCACACCTTATCCAGACATCGACAGAGCTAGGAAGATCGCACACACAAGAATCCAAAACAAACACATACAAGATAAAAACACTTATGACCAACGACACAAACAGCCACATTTCGAAATAGGTGACCTGGTGTTAGTTAAATTATATCATCACCCCAACACAGGAAAACTCGCCCCATATTTCACAGGACCATACACCATATTAGAGGTCGTCTCACCAAACGTGATCCGTATCGATAAACCCAACCAACCTCTCCAAAGAGATACTGATACGATCCACGTCAACAAACTTAAACTATATACAGAAAACATCCAATATATAACACCACCCGCCATTAAGATACACCATGTGCGACACAAACACAATTATACGTTCCCGTTTAAACATCTCACACCCGAACTGTTTCCAGCAGAACCGTTGAAATTCAAACCAACAAACAGCGAGCCTTTAAAGCATCTAGATCCTACCATCTTTTCCAAAAAACGATTTACGCAATTCACCCACAGTAACAAGAGATGCGATGTAGCCCTTCCCCAAGAACACCCCGTTTCAAAATCGTCGCAATTAATAGAAGTCTAACCAGATATCCCAGAGCCACATTTCATGGCAACAACATGTAAGAAGATGTGCCAATATCCCATTTTCACCTAATCTTTGTTATTTGTCTACTGATTCTACCTTATAGACTCGTCCCATTAAATTTTATAATTCACACACTGACATATACCCTTCCAGTCCATCGACTTTACCAGCTGCAGGAGGCAGTCTTCCATATAGGAAATTCCGTCCTAAAATCCATCTTCCATATAAGAAATTCCGTCTTAAAATCCATCGTCCATATAGGAAATTCCGTCTTAAAATCCATCGTCCATATAGGAAATTCCGTCTTAAAATCCATCTTCCATATAGGAAATTCCGTCCATGAATCCGTCTTCCATATAGGCCAAGCAAGTTTAGAAATTCTAACACTCGTGGGAGAGATTCTCGCGGAGAACTTGGACAACTTAAAGGGGCCTCAGCCAGCAAACAATTAAGACACCCCAAGCCGACGTAAGGCAGAAATCAATTAGGAGGACAATTAGCAGCCGGAAATGAAATGGAAACCCCGCTCGCGACAAAGACGACCGCCATTCTTCCGGCCTCAAATTACGCCAGCAGGGAACCGTGGGCCCTCTTGGACGAAATTAGATTGAGGTCACCACGTTTCCCCGTCCACAAATTTTGTCACCAATCTGGGATTCCAGTTTGAGCCTACATATCGACTTTTACAGAAAACACCATTTAATTACATTCTCACAAAAAAACTTAATACGTTACAGACAATTCCAAATAAGTTTTACATTTCTATTTTCTTTTAAAGACTTCAAAAACTCTACATTTTTTCACACTAGGCACATATCCCACCTACACCTAGACACCCCAGACCTTAGACTTTTAACAACATCACAACCCATGCACAACACGCAGACCTCAAGGTCAAATATGAACAAAAGCACGCATACTGCCACTTAAATGATAAGTAAAATCAGGTAGCTAAGCTTTCGAGCTTACGTTTCTTCCGAAGGAATAAACAACCATTTTTTGAAGGGTCGAGGACTCTCCTCGGACCCTGTATTCAAAGATTTTGACTCCGGTATTGACACCCGATATAAAAAAGTGGGTATCGGGCGAGCATAACTTAAGTGCCCTAGGGAACTGCATAAAAATCCCTAGAACGCATTAAGGCTCGGGGCATATTAACATACTACATTCGGCATTGAGGTCTCGAAAACAACACAAACACAAAGACGTAATACACGTAAGGTTAATTAGATTCCCATGTCTCCTGTATACATAATATAAAGCAGCACAATTGGGACAGATCATGTTTCTACCCATGAGTCGCACGGAAAAGACAAAAAAATCTACAGAATTAATTGCGGCGTGACACAGATTGTGGCATGTAATTTTGATTACAAAGCGAGTTTGCGAACCTCGCTATACATATTTTTTATATATCATTCATTTACATTATTTCCTTATGTTTAAAAATCAAAATACTTAATCAAATTTACCATTTTCCCTAATGCAAATACCTATCATTTATTTTAGCAATTATTTACCATTTTATTTACCACTTCTTTTATTTTGTTCATAATTCAACAACTAACAAATTTTATCAACGAAAACTCACTGGTGTTTTCTGTTAAATTTAGATATTTTATTTTTTTTTATTTTGATCTACAAAAAGCCTTTTTCTTTTTCTTTTTTTTTTTCACCATGCGACAAAGCATGGTGATTTTATTTCTTTTGATTTCTTCCAACTTTTTATTTTGATTTCTCAAAAGACCTAATAGAACTCCCTCGATTTTCTTCCCAATCTCGAGTAGAATATGGTTAGGCATTTTTCTTTTTTTTTTCACCATGCGACAAAGCATTCACTTTGATTTCTTCCAACTTTTTATTTTGATTTCTCAAAAGACCTAATAGAACTCCCTCGATTTTCATTCCCAATCTCGAATAGAATATGGTTAGGCATTTTTCTTTTTTTTCTCACCATGCAACAAAGCATTTTTCTTTTCTTTTTTTTTTTCTCACCATGCATCAAGCATTCACTTTGATTTCTTTCAACTTTTTATATTATTTTGATTTCTCAAAAGACCTAATAGAACTTCCTCGTTTTCATTCCCAATCTCGAGTAGAATATCGTTTAGGCGCATTGTCTTTTCTTTTTTTTTTCCCACTATGTACCATAGCATTCATTTGGATGTCTTACAATTAAAATTTTTGATTTCTATTAATTATACGCTATCTATATATCCTCAACACCATTCTCTTTTATCTCTTATATCACCACCAATGCTTGTATATAGCCTCTCAATAACCACAACTAATTTTCCCACAAAATTATTTTTTCTCTTTACAGAACTCACTCAGACTAACCCCTTCGTGAATTCTTCGCATGTAGGGGGCGCATCTGTCATAATTTGTACATAACTGGATGTAACCCCACCACAATATTTATGCAATGTATGTTTTAAAAGATTTTAATAAAAACAAGGCTTAGAAAACCTGGAAGAAAGATTTAGAGAAAGGCCAAGAGAGGAAGCAATCATTAGCAGGTTTTATTATCCAGGAACTCATAGAACTGGGTTCAAGAACCTAGTATTTCCTGGGTCAGGTCAGCACAAGTCCAGAACAAAGGAAAGCAGAGACCCAATGAGAGAATAGGAGAATTAGCTAGGAACCAATAGAAGGCTTACACGTAAAAACCACCAGCCAATCAGAACCCTAAAGAGTTTTCTTGTTAAATCGCGTACCGAGTTTAGTCAGTCAGGAGTGTGGCACCATAGAGTCAAGTTGGGACCTGGACAGCAACGAGTTAGGAGCCAACCACCCTTTCCCCCACGAACAGATAAGTCCCATCATCAATAATGTGAACAGCCATAGTTAAGAGCCAACTCAGTCAAAAATAACTTCAACCCCTTTCTCCCTAGATCGCTAGCCTTTTCCAATCCAAATACTGTGTTTTTCGTTATTTTCCCCTGTATGAATACCTTACCACTCAGCAACAACGACTGCGCCCACCACCATCACCAATCAATTCAATCAATCAACAATTCACCCCATCTCCAAAAAGGTATTGTTCCGACGTTACAGTGAGTCGTTAGGATTCTACCACAGTGTAATACATCAAATAATACAGTGAATAACTTTCGAATATTACATATATTAAATTTCTCTTATTATTTATTCAACGCGATATGAAATTAAAAAATTGAAAAAAAAAAGTAAAATTTATTCGCTATAGTAACAACAATGGGTACCTTTTGAAGCCATTACATTACAAGTTAAACGTTATATTTTTATGACAGTAAAGAATAATTTATGCAATTTTTAACGAGTTGATAAGGTGCAATCTTTCTAGATCTACCTCTGAATTAGCGCCGCGAAGGCTTCTAAAAAGTAATAAACTAGATCTCGATTCAATTTGGAGCTATTTTTCCAAATTAAGAATCTGCTGATTGAATTAAAACACTCTGATTGTGGATCTAATGGTTTCGTTGCTCTAACAACTTTGCGGTGACTCAAATACGCGAAAATATTATTTTGCGTAATTTTTCAAGACATCCGATATAAGACATAGCAAAATGTCAAAGATAAAGTGATTTGTAGACCATATTTTTCGCGATTCCTCCGGTTGTAAACAATCGCTGTCTATGCGCGATCCTCTCTGCGTCACTCTTTAATTGAATGCATTCAATTTTTATATCGCCTATAAAGGCGTCAACCAATATCAACAGATTGAAACTGACTTGAAGACCAAACTATATCACTATATGTCTTTCAAATATTAACGCTCATCTGAGCACCAATATGTTTGATTATTGCATCATATTTCGTCAATTATTATTGGACGATATATAGCCAAATGTCCAATTTAGAGCTCAAATATCTTCCGCAAATCGAAGGACCCATATGTTCACACTGTCGCTGTCAAAATTCATCGCTAATTGAAAATAAGCATAGGATATATTTCGCCATCTGAAAATCTGATGATTGCTTTTATTTTTTTCTGATATGCATCCCGATATGCGGACAAATCTTTCGAGAGTTTATGACACATACAAAAAGTAAAATTGATATTTTCGAGCAACCACCTATAACGATTGGATAATAATTTTCAAATTATGTATTTTGAGAGTTTTCCTCATTCTTCGCTTGATATAAATGCTTCGCGAAATCAAATATATGCAACGGCTTTAAATTAATAGCGCCAATTATAAACCACCTGCAACATATTTTCACAATAGGGGTGAGATGAAATGATTGGAGTATAAAGGCAACGATGAAATGTTCGCGTTAAATTGCAGATGGGATTTAATTCTCACAGTTCATTAATAATATATGTCGCATTGAAAAACTGAAAAATAAGTCGCGAGGACTGCAAAATCTGGCCTTCGCAAAGGAACGTGTCAAATCTTATATAGCGTAGCCAGAGCTGCAAAATATGGCTCTTGGCGAGATCACCGTGTAATCATGATGAGCGAGTCAGGGGTGAAAATAGGGACTTGGACATTATATCAATTGCGGCGCGAAATGGTGGCGACCTAGTTTCAAACTATTAGGACGATGTTAGAAGGGATATGGGCTGAAAAATATTGGCATTGGCATTTCCAACGTGAATATATCTATAAATGTTCAAGCCCCAGCAGTTGCCAATAGCTGATCTTGTCTACTCTCCCCAGAAAAAAAACACATCTCGTATGCAGGTGCCCACACCAAGGACAGGGTATGCGCCCTTGGGAAAGACTTTAGAAGATAAGTATTTATTCAAAACCTCTATCCAATATTTGTGGCAACATTTTTCTCTGACTGTTTAGAATCAGAACGACAAACCAACAAGGCTGCGCTCCGTTTCCACTTTCGTGCGATTGGAATAAATATACCAGCTAACGCTGGTATATTTCCACAAGTACTGGATAAAGATTTAGAATAAACACCTATCTCCAGAAGTCTCTTCAAAAGCGCATACCATGTCCCTGGTGAAGGCACCTGCATAAGAGTCCCAAATGAAAGGTGGATATCCATGGAATAGAAGAGATCTGGGACAACCACTGGGGGATGGCTAAGGGTGCAAATAGGGACCTGGACATTAGATCAATTTCCGAGCGAAATGGTGGCGACCGAGTTCCTAACTATTAGGACCTTGTTAGAATCTCTGTCGCGCGCTTTAAAACAATATCGTTTCATTCCCTCTGCGGTTGATGGGCTGCAGTGTCTATAGCCTCTATTATTCTTCTATTCTAAAGTTTATTAAAAAAATTACCAGTATGATTTCTGATATTCATTTCTCTGTCTTTATATCTGGACCTTGCATTGTGTTTGACACAATAGGGTTCATATAGACACCACAACACCAGCTTTGGAAAATTGAGATGTCCACAGCTGGAGAAAAAAGTTCTAGACAGATGGCCCTCTTTGACCCAAAACGGGGTTTATTCAATGAAACACACAAGGGATCAAATGGAATCTTCGAATTCAAGAAATTTATTTGTCAGCTATAGAGACCTCTATAGGGAAATGTGATTTCTTTTGATGCCTTTTTTTTTCTAAATATTAATGAACTCTCTTTATTGTGGACTGATGAAGATAATTATCCTGAAACCATGGTCACCGAGTGGGAGCTTTACTATTTGCCAAAATAATGATGTAGCTTTGTCAAGGGCCTGAGGCCGCTCGTTTGCGATATATGGCGCCATGTTTTGAGGTTTATTTTAACTGGAGAGAGTTGTCCTTCATTTCTATACATTAATCAAATGTAATCCCAATGATCAAACGAAACGCCCTCGTCTGGGTCATTTCTATGTTTATGTACTAAATATGTTCACAGTGAAGGTCCTTACACAACCATCAGTTTATCATGATCATATTTTGTAAAGCTCGCTAAAAGTGACCTGCCCTTGGTTTCACGCTTACAGCTAACTTTGAAACCAAAATATCTATGTTGTTGAACGACCCCAGACGCATCTTGGGCATTCAAAAAGGTGGGTGACCCAAATAAGGAAATGCGAGTTCTATATAAAAATGCAGACTGCCATTTGGAATTTTTTAAAAACGCCCTAAATGGAATGAGTAACAGAAGGTGGAACTCGCCTCTCAACACCGCCAACAGAAACCCCTATCTAGCATGTAGCCATCCCCCAGTGGTTGTCCCAGATCTCTTCTATTCCATGGATATCC
Organism: Cordylochernes scorpioides; assembly: GCA_030710605.1. Taxonomy (NCBI): domain Eukaryota; kingdom Metazoa; phylum Arthropoda; class Arachnida; order Pseudoscorpiones; family Chernetidae; genus Cordylochernes; species Cordylochernes scorpioides. The sequence continues at coordinate 58,035,277 of CP092876.1, forward strand.
ACCTTTCATTTGGGACTCTTATGCAGGTGCCTTCACCAGGGACATGGTATGCGCTTTTGAAGAGACTTCTGGAGATAGGTGTTTATTCTAAATCTTTATCCAGTACTTGTGGAAATATTTTTGTCTGGCTGTTTAGAATCAGAACGAAAAACCATCGAGGCTGCGCTTCATTTTCACTTTTGTGGTGATAGGGTTACATATACATATACTCGTACTTGCTCACGCAAGCTCTCTTCCATATGTTCAATTGCATGTGGATTGTTCAGTACGAGAGAAAAGCATATAATGGAAGCTAATGGGCTGCAGTGTCTATAGCCTCGAATATTCCTCTATTCTAAGGTTCAATAAAATAATTTACCTATATGATTTCTGATATTCATTTCTCTGTCTTCATTTCTGACCCATACATTGTGTTTCAAACAATAGGGTTCATATAGACACCACAACCCCAGCTTTGGCAAATTGAGAAGCTCACACATGGAGGAAAAGGTTCTGGACAGATGGCCCTATTTGACCTAAGACTCGGTTTATTCAATGAGAAACACACAAGGATTCAAATGAAATCTTCAAAATCAGGCAACTGATTTGCCAGCTATAGACACCTCTTTAAGGGAATGTGATGATTTCATTTGATGTCTTTTTTCTAAATCTAAATAAACTCTTATTTTTGTAGACTGATGAAGTTCATTAGCCTGAAACCATGGTCACCAGGGGGAGCTTTTCTATTTGCCAAAATTATAATGTAGCTCGTTTACGATATATGGCGCCTAGTTTTGAGGTCTATTTTAACTGGAGAGAGTTATCCTTCATTTCTATACAATAATCGAATGATATCCCATTGACCAAACAAAACGCCCTCGTCTGGTTGATTTGTGTGTTTAGGTAGTAAATATGCTTGCTATGTTCGCAGTGAAGGTCCTTACACAACCCTCAGTTTATCATCAACATATTTTGTGAAGTCTGCTAGAAGTTACCTGCCATAATGCCTAAAGGGAATGAGAAATAGAAGAAAGGACTCGCCTCTCAACACTGCCAACAGAAAGATCGAACTAGCCTATTATAACCATCCTCGCAATGGTTGGCCCAGCTCACTTCTATCCCAAGGATGTCACTCTTTCATTTGGGACTTTCTACTTAGCTGAGACACGTCGCAAATTGGAGGAGCGTTTCGCTCCGTTCAAAGCACGCACAATAGGGGTAACCATAAAGACTATATTAGGCACTCCCGCCCCAGAACAGAGACCGCTCATAGCAGGCTGTACGCCGCCACCACTCGAGGACTGAATGCTGTTAACAGGGTTGCCTGATTAATCAAAGCGAAGTCTACAAATCGGTGTTCAATAAGAATGTCTTCATAAGGCGGGGGGTGGAGGCAAAACAAGTATTTCTCTTTTTTTTTTTACTTACATTTTTTGGCTTGGTTGTCATCTCAAATGGGTCATCTGCAACCACTATCACCCCAGGTTTTACGCCATTTCAATATAGACCAATATTTATTATTGTCACTTTTTTATCTTCCATCTGCTTTAATTATTAACGCCTAGTTATTTCTGTGTAGAAATGTGGTCTTGAAGGTCTATAAATTTTGTTGAAAGGACCTGTTCCTAAAGTTTTCGCATTATCTTTATGCGCTTTTATACTCGATTTTTTAGCGGCTAACCTGTTAAGAGTCATGTTACAAACAAGATAGGATCGTTTAAAATGATTAGTCACTATCTGGCATCTTTTTCGGAATTGGGTAGGAGCTAGCCTAATATTATCGCGAAAGGAGCACAGCGACTAAACAGGCGTGGTCACTTACTCGACGCCATCATTTATAATCGCGCGTTAATCAAACAGATCGTGTGATTTTCGCTATGGTTTGCCAAGCAGGGTTGCTACAAAAGCGCGCGATCTATAACCTCCTATGGGTTCCAACTTTTGTCTTTCAAAAATGATTCCAATACATTTTAAACATTAATATTTAGAAATTATATTTTCGATTTAATTTTTTTCAAAAATTTATAATATTAGAGGAATTAATATATTGTCTTTGAAAAAATATTTTTCACCAAAATAAGTGCATTTTTATTTCAGTAAACACGCCTTTTTATTTTTAATATATATATATATATATATATATATATATATATATATATATAGTGAAGAAACTATATAACAAAATTATAACAGTGATTCTATTTTTAAAACTTAAGGAGCAAACTGATAATAATGATAACTTATATCAATTAGATTTGATTAGATTAGCAAGCTAAATCTAAATTAATTATAATAATAAATAGTTATTTAATTTTATAGTCCAGTTTTGTATTAAGATTATCTTCACTATTATGATCATTTAAATTCAAATTATAAAATTTGTAAAATGTTATTAATTTGTAGATAGAGAGAGAGAAAAAAAATCCTTTACTTCTAATACATCATCAAGTTAATTATATATTTATAATTAATAACAATAAAAATTAACAACGTAACGTCTTTTGTATCGGCTTTTACACGTCATTTAGACATACTCTAATCCTATATATAGAATAATCGAAGTGAGAATATATATAATAGTTAGAAAAAAGAGAGAAAGACAGAACCATGCACTTTTAATCAAACTAATAATAAGGAAAAAAAAAAAAGTTTTGTAAAGAAGGTAGATAAGATTGTTAGTATATATATATATATTTTTATAATTTTATATTTTATCCTTTTTTTTTTTAAAGATTTTTAAAGGTTTTTTTTATTTTATAATATGATTATAAATAGTTGTATTTAGTAATATATCTATAGTATGAATTAACATTTGTTATAAGTTTGGATATTATGTTTTGAAACCCTAATGATAGACCAGACATACACAAAAAACTTTAAATTGAAATAAATTGGAAAAAGAGATCTGCTGGACCGGGGATCTTCAGATAAAAGCCCAACGACATTTCACCCCTTCTTTATTATGTCATAGATCTCTTTTAAACCGGATTTTATGTGTTAATATTAAGTTGTTTCATTGAAATATTTAAATGAACATATATAACAGATACAAGTGTTAACAAATTCAAACTGTAAACCTACCTCGACCGCGGCGTCCTCCATTGTGAATATCTATTTCTGGCTGACACATGTTGCGGGGGGGGGGGACATTTCAAATTTAGACCATTTATTCAGAATTTTTTTAACAACAAGAAAATTAAAGAAGAAAGGAAAAATAGTTAAGGGAAGAAAGCTGAATTTCATAATCTTTACAGCTAGTTATATCAAAATAACTGATTCAACACTTATTCATCTTTTAATATTCCTTTAAAAAGGCAAATTATAAGAGTTTAATAAAGCTATTAATTGTGCAAATTCACCTTTATTTAACTTCCATTTTCCTCCCCAGAAATTGGAGATTAAACAAAATGAACTATATACTATAACACTTTAAAAATCTTGTGAAAAAATCTTTTAATCAGTTATTTAATCAAAGTTTAATTAACTGTTAAAGATTATAAATTTGTATTAGTTATTATTAAGAGAAATTATAGAAAGTTGATTTCATAAATGGATATTTCCATTTATTTTTTTTTTAATATTTTATAATTGATATTGTTGCACCAGGTTGCGGCTTGGCAGACTCTTCAGCCTGGATTCTCTCCTGTGCTGGGTCTTGCATCTTACCAGAGCGTGTTTCAACCATCCTACAAATTTATAGAAGGGAATAATGAGATAAGTCTTCTTTAAGTAGCCACCAGAATCCCTTCTTTATTTTCTCACATCAAAGAGAGCAGTGAAGTCACACGTTTACCAAAATACAAATGATGACAATCTAAATAATCTGTGTTTTAAATAAATATCATAGAATATTTTATATAAAAATAAATAAATATATAATTTAAATTTCAAATATATTAAAAATAATATAAGAAATACGCCATTAATCATGATGTAACACTTCCCCCTCTCCAGAGGTCGTCACGTCCTCGTGAGTTACCTCATCAATTCTCTCAAAATAGGGTTTGAGTCTTGAGACATGGACAATCAGTGGGTCTTGGCCAGGATTATCTTTTGGCTCAATTAAGTAATTTACGTTAGATAGCTTCTTTAATATTCTATATGGGCCAAAATATTTTCTCAGTAGTTTCTCACACTTTCCTATTTACCTAATTGGTGTCCAAACTGCTACTAATTCTCCTGGTTCGTAGCTTCTTTCCATGTGTTTCTTGTCATAGTTCTTTTTCATTCTTTCTTGAGTCTTTATTGTGTTGTTAATAACTAATTTTCTTGTTCTGTTTATTTTGTCTAAGTGATGTTTTATGTATTCATCATAATCATCTTTGTCAATGTCCACCGAGATATTCCTGTCGTCCAAAAGAGACGTGGGTTCTCTTCCAAACATCAGGAAAAAGGGAGAATATCCTGTGGTTTCCTGAATTGTAGTATTGTAAGCGTGAGTGATGAATGGGAGTATTTCGTCCCAATTTTTCTGATCAGTGTTCACATACATACTGAGCATATTGATCAATGTTCTATTTAACCGCTCTGTCAATCCATTAGTCTGGGGATGTTAAGAACGGGGTAATTAAAAAAGCTCGAGGAGGAAAAGAAAAAATTCTGAACGCTCCACAAACCCCCTTTTTAACAAAATAAAAACTTTAACCTAAAGTTTGATATTGTTTTGGGCTGCCTTGGGTGTTCAAGCAAGAAAAAAGGAAGACAACAAAAGGTTACACATATAAAGTTTTGTTTAATGTTAGCTATAAAATGAAGGATAAAAAAAATATATGAAAACTTATTATTTTTGTATATTCCAAAATTTTTGCATGCAACTTAAATGTTTTTTAACAAAAGAAAATATATAATGATGATATTGACGAAAATAGAAAAAAAAATTAGTAAAAATAAGAAAAAGAAAAATACTACAAAATATGCTAGATTAACATAAAAAAATATATCAATTTTTAGGAAATAAAAGCATGTGAGAGAGTGCTCACCAAAAAAGAGTTCCTCTCAGTTGTTAGGTCGGCTTGCCCGAGCCCCCCTGCCTTGGAAGCACAATTTCGTCTGTCCTCGACGAACTTCCTGGAATCTTCAGATGAAGCACAATTCGTCGCTCTTGACGTACTCCAACCACTATGCGAATCTCTCAACGATTCGTCTCGGCTTCACCTTTCTTTGAGATGTCAGCCACTCAGTCCCTTCTCAGACCGCTTGTATGGTCGTTTATGGAAGATGGACGAAGATCCCGGAGCTCCTCTTGGGCAAGCCCCCGCGAGGATTTTTTCTTGTCTTGTCGGCACAACGGTGACACCAACTCTGGCCCCCGCGCCCTGACCTTTTTGACCCCTCCGCCCCTCCAATTGGTCGGTGGGTACTTTGGACGGTCCATCCGGCGGACGGACGACTACATTCTATCGGCAGGGGGGGGCCGGTGTGTGAAAAGAGGAGAAGAAACAGCAAAAAATAGATTCCCCTTCGCTGAGGGGTCACACACACAAAAACCAAAAATATGAAAATAGTTGTATTATTTACATATATACATACAAAATGCCATGAGTTCTAACATACCCCCACCTTTTCTTTGTGTGAAAACACAAAAAAAAAACAAGGAAATGTGCTCTCCCTTTCTTTTGTCACTGATTCAAAACATCAGGAGCAAACCTTATTGGTTTGCGGACTTCACGTCCGGATCTTGTTTTGATCGTTAGAGGTTTTTTATCCCCAGAGGCCTTTTCAGGAGTTTCCTCAGAGGAAATCTCAAGGGGAAACAATCTCTGTACAGGGCGTAGCCATTCGCCTGTTGATGTCTTGACTCTGGCAACCCTGTTCACCCCATCTTTCCCCAAGTAAAGTTTTATTATTTTTCCAACAGGCCAGAGAATTCTTTTAGTGTTGTCCTGGCCTATAAGGACTAAATCCCCTTCTTTTATGCATAGCTCCCTTTTATTTTCGGCCCGTTGTATCAGTACCCCCAAATATTCCTTGCGGAATCTCTGTTTAAGTTCCTCATTTAGTTTACTCAAAGTCTTGTATTTTCTGGTGAAAGAATTCACTCTTATTTTCTCTAGCTCCGGAAACTCATTGTTTGCGTTAGTCTGCAGAAACATTTGAGGGGTCAAGGGAATGAGGTCTTGGTCATCTTCCGATATATATGAAAGAGCTCTATTGTTGATAATACTCTCTACCTCACATAAAGCAGTCTCAAGTTGTACATAATTCAATTTACTAAATCCGAGCATACGAACCAATAAACTCTTAACAACCCTTACTAATCTCTCCCAAAACCCTCCCCACCAAGGCGCTGAGGGAGGGATAAAAATCCATTGGATTCTTTTTACACTCGATTCCCTTTCAATCTCCCCCCAATCCAAGCGTTTAAGTAATTCGTTTGTTTTTGAGAAATTTGTCCCGTTATCACTATATATTTTTCCGGGACGTCCACGCCGACAAATGAATCTTTTTAGAGCTAACAAAAAAGTGTTTGCCTCTAATGTTCTCACAATCTCTAGGTGGACAGCTCTGTAAACAGCGCAAGTAAACAAGGCCACCCAAACCTTGCTGCCACCTTTAAGATGTAGCGGTCCCAACAGATCCACACCTGTCACCTCGAAGGGTTTGCCTAACCCTATTCTATTAGTCGGCAAAGCCGCGCCAGGAGTCTGAATAGGTTTCTGATTATGCCTCCTACATATCACACATTTCCCAATTATTTGTTTAATCAATCTGCGACCACCAATGATCCAGAATTTCTCTCTCAATTGTGAAAGAATGAATTGGGCCCCTCCATGCCCATTTTGTTGGTGTATTTCACGAACCATCTGTTCCACCAAAGGATGATTACGAGGTAGTAAAATAGGTCGTTTAAACACTTCTGAATCTTGTCCATGTAGCAGTTTCGTCTCAACGCACCACAGACCTTCGACGGATTTAATAGTCTTTAATCCATTTTTCGGAGCCTGTTTTCCTGGGAAAGTTTCTTGTTGAACCAATTTCAACAGCTTCCTTTCGGCCCTTTCTAACTCTATTACTTTCAAATTTCCCCTTTCAGTGGGTATTCTTCTCGCATTGTCCAAGAATCTTAAAACCCAAGCCATAATCCTAATGTTTAAGCTATACTTGGATCTTCTATCTAGGAACCATCGATTTGCCTCGACAATGAGAGTGGTGTGGGCCTGTAAGGTTTTTCTTTTTTCTTTGATGATCTCTTCCTCATCAATAGTCGGTTCAAAACTAGGCCAACTCTCCTTTTCCCCTTTGAGCCATTCAGGACCCTCCCACCAGTTGGTTGAGACAAATTGTACGATAGAGCACCCTCGAGAAGGCAAATCCGCTGGATTAAATTTTCCGTAAACAAACTTCCAGTTCTCATTATTGACAGTGTCTCGTATTTCCTGTACTCGGTTTCTTACAAACACATTCCACTCATTTTTTCTCTTGAGCCAAGCCATAACGGTTGAGGAATCGGTCCATAAAGTAACAGGGCAACTATTTGTTAAGGCAGTCGAAATAGATTTAACAAGTCTAGCTCCTAAAACGCAGGCCAAAAGTTCTAACCGAGGAATGGTTACCCTCTTGGTTGGCGCAAGCCTAGATTTGCTCCAAAGCAGAGACAAATGTACTCCCCCCTGCACTTCACTTCTCATATATGCCACTGCTGCATAAGCTGATTTACTGGCATCGCAGAAGACGTGTATTTCATTCTTATTAGTTTGATCAAACCAAATATGCCTGGGAATTTTGATTTGACTTAATAGACCAATTTGGGAGTACCATGTTCTAAACTCCCGATCCATATCTTCGGGTAATTGAGAATCCCATCCAATTTTCAACTCCCAGGACCTCTGTAATAATAGTTTAGGAGGCAAAAATATAGGACTATAAACTCCCAAAGGATCAAAAACTTGCTGAATTTTAGAAAGGATAATCCTCTTGGTTAGTCTTCGGGGGAGATCCTTTTCAATAGAAACATCACAATTAAGTACATCCTCTACTTTGTCCCACACAAGTCCCAACACCTTGGTAGTAGTTCCTTTTTCCTCCTTTGAATTACTCACTGGTAAATTAAATTCCCACTCACGCAAGTCCATTTTTGCCATTTCCATGATATTGACAGCTGTATTCTGGAATTGTTGGACCTCCTCCTGAGAGGAGAGGGATGTTACCAAATTATCCATATAAAAGGATCTCGCCATAGTCTTTGCGATTTCAGCTGCCGGACCTTGTACAGAATTCAGATGATGATCAATAACTGCACCCAAGATGAATGGACTACAGTTAAGCCCAAATACCACACGTTTATGTCTAAAAACGGTTAACTTCATAGGGTCAGTTTGATCCCACCAAAGGAAGCGAAGAAAGTCCTGGTCTTGAAGCTGCACTGTAATCATCTGAAATGCCTTTCGAATATCGGCTAGAACACCAATACCCTTTTCTCTAAACCTAATTAATATTTCAGGTATTTTTTCCAAAAGGTTAGGTCCCTTTTCTAGATAGTCATTCAGAGAGAGACCATTATACGACCTGCAGGAAGCATCGAAAACAGGACGAAGAGGCGTCGTCCTACTTTCAGCCTTGAACACCGGCCTATGCGGTAAATAATGGCCCTTCTTTTGAGGCCTATTCTCCTCTATCCTCTCAATTAGGCCCTCTCTCTCCCATTCTTGAAGAATAGTAGAATATTCAATAACCCTTTTCTCCTTCCTTAACTTACTAGTGCATGCTTCCAATCTCCTCTGCGCTATTTCTAAATTTGAGGGTATATTATTTCTTTCGCATTTCCATGGTAGCGCGACTGAATATCGCTGATCTTCATCCCTCTTTATATTTTTTATGAAATGTTCCCTTAGTTCAGTTTCTCTTTTCTTTTTTGAGACAAATTCGATGGGATCTTGGATTCCCAAGACATCCAGCTCCCAAAGATCCTTCAAGTTGTTTCTTGCAACCAACATATTCAATGCAATTTGGACCTTATCCTCCTTACACACCACCGGAGATTGCCCCATAAGCGTCCATCCTAATTTTGTCTCTACGGCAGTTAGGTCCTCTCCTAGATGGACGACCTTCCCGGTCAGTAATTGTCCAAAATAGTCACTACCTATTAAAATATCTATTTCCTCATTTCTAAAATTTGACGGGTGAATATAGATCTTTTTCCGTTTTAATTTGTATAACAAACGTCCTCTTGGAATCGGCGGTATCCTTGCACAAATTTCTGGTTCATCGAGGGCGACTATGTCTACATCAATTTTATTGGTTAGACTTCCCAGTTTCAAAACATATTTTCCGTGCAACGCCTCCTTCATATTTCCTCCCCCGAAAAGAGATTTTTCCAAACTTATCTCTCCTATTTTGTTTAAACCCAGTTTTTCGACAATTGATCTCTTTATATAGGAGTAGTGACTTCCAGTGTCAAATAACACTTTTACTTCTTTAGTCTCTTTAGCCCCTTTCAATTTCGCCACGGAAGTCATGAGTAAGATGTCATTGGCGCATGTTCGCGCAGACATATTAACACCCGTGCATGTTGCATTTCCTTCATTAACAACCTTAGATGTTTCACCTTTGAAACTATTGTTTCCTCCTTGCTTCAAAGCAATTTTATTGCAAAAGATATCTAGATGATCTTTTCCGCAATTTCTACATTTTATGTCTGCTCGGCATTCCCTTTTCAGATGGTTACCCTTTAGACACTTAAAGCAGACTCTAGCCTCCTTTATCCTTTGATCCCTCTCGCTAGGTGTAAGCCGCGAGGCAACAAAACATCCACTACTCAGGTGATTATCCCTCTGGCAGAATATGCATTTTCTCTTAAATGCGCTGCCGAATAAATTGGAGACAGTGGGCGGTGTCTTCCGAGGAGTCTTTAGTTGAGAACCTGTAGCCCTCATTGAGCTATTACCCTCAAAATTCTCCTTAGCAAATGCCATTCGCTCAGCACCCTTCACCTCATCCCGAAGGAAGTCCATCAGAGCCTGAAGTCTACCGCTGGCATCGCTCTTATCTCCATTCTCCGCTCCTTCTTCTTTTATCCCATAGACCACAGCAGGATTCCTCTGCCACACCTGAATAATGTCCAATGGCAGACTCGACTCAACCAATGGGTAGAGAAACACGCCTGCCATCTCCGTGTTAACACCCAGTGATTCTAGGTTCTTTAAGTGAGCCGTCAGATCATCGTAGATCTCGTCAAGAGGAATGTTTTCTTTCCTTGCATTAGAAACAACTTGTTTCAACAGTCTTCTTATGTAGTGTTCTATGAGAAGGTTCTTATCTCCGAATCGATCTTTTAGGGCTTGTACTACCTTGGGATAATTATCCTCAGTTATGGGGTAACTGCACACAAGACGATGAGCTCTGGATCCCTCGACTACCGCTTGTAGCAGATAGTGAAATTTATCTACATCCCCAAGAGTTTCATCGTCATTAATTTTACTAAATTGCCCCCACCATGAGAGCCAATCCTCTAGGTTGCCCTTAAATTTTGGTAGCTCCACTTTTGGCAACCTAATAGTTCTTTTAGATTCGGTATTTACAACCGAATTCGCCGCGGACTCCACCAATGAGCCGTCGACCCTATCCCTCGCGGTTTCACACCGAGACAAATATTTATTTTCTATGTCAAACATCCCTTGAACATAGTTTTCACAACCCTCGAATTCTTCTTCGATTTTGACCTCCGTTATGGTTTCATCCTCCAGAAGGAGCCCATGATACCTTGAATCAATTTCACTTATTTCCTTAGAGAGAGCACAAATTCGGTTATATTTAGCTCTATATTTTTCTGTATCGAAATCTGGCTTTTCTATTTCAGCCCAAAACTCGGTGGACAGCCGAGTAAAAATAGCTCTTTTGGGGGCTCTAGCCCTTTTTAAGATATCAATATTCTGCATTATTTACTATATAATTTTTCTCGAAACCTTTTTTTTTTTTCCTTTTCTCGATTTTGACCAGCCAATGCAGCCCACCCGGGGACGCCAAAAAATATAATGTTAAGAACGGGGTAATTAAAAAAGCTCGAGGAGGAAAAGAAAAAATTCTGAACGCTCCACAAACCCCCTTTTTAACAAAATAAAAACTTTAACCTAAAGTTTGATATTGTTTTGGGCTGCCTTGGGTGTTCAAGCAAGAAAAAAGGAAGACAACAAAAGGTTACACATATAAAGTTTTGTTTAATGTTAGCTATAAAATGAAGGATAAAAAAAATATATGAAAACTTATTATTTTTGTATATTCCAAAATTTTTGCATGCAACTTAAATGTTTTTTAACAAAAGAAAATATATAATGATGATATTGACGAAAATAGAAAAAAAAAATAGTAAAAATAAGAAAAAGAAAAATACTACAAAATATGCTAGATTAACATAAAAAAATATATCAATTTTTAGGAAATAAAAGCATGTGAGAGAGTGCTCACCAAAAAAGAGTTCCTCTCAGTTGTTAGGTCGGCTTGCCCGAGCCCCCCTGCCTTGGAAGCACAATTTCGTCTGTCCTCGACGAACTTCCTGGAATCTTCAGATGAAGCACAATTCGTCGCTCTTGACGTACTCCAACCACTATGCGAATCTCTCAACGATTCGTCTCGGCTTCACCTTTCTTTGAGATGTCAGCCACTCAGTCCCTTCTCAGACCGCTTGTATGGTCGTTTATGGAAGATGGACGAAGATCCCGGAGCTCCTCTTGGGCAAGCCCCCGCGAGGATTTTTTCTTGTCTTGTCGGCACAACGGTGACACCAACTCTGGCCCCCGCGCCCTGACCTTTTTGACCCCTCCGCCCCTCCAATTGGTCGGTGGGTACTTTGGACGGTCCATCCGGCGGACGGACGACTACATTCTATCGGCAGGGGGGGGCCGGTGTGTGAAAAGAGGAGAAGAAACAGCAAAAAATAGATTCCCCTTCGCTGAGGGGTCACACACACAAAAACCAAAAATATGAAAATAGTTGTATTATTTACATATATACATACAAAATGCCATGAGTTCTAACAGGGGATGATAGCTCGTTGTGAAGCAATGTTTAATCTTGCACGTTTTCATCACCTCTTTCATTAAATTACTGGTAAATTGAGAGCCTCTGTCACTAATAAGATATTGTGGGGCTCCGTGCCGAAGAAAAATATCCTCTACTAGAAATTTTGAAACTTCTTTCACTGTAGCTTCCGAGACTGCTCTTGTTTCTGCATATCTAGTGTAGTAGTCCGTCAGCACGATTATCCATTTTTTCCTGTTTTTCGTAGATGGTAGTGGACCAACAAAGTCAATTCCAATTCTTTCGAAAGGAAAGTTGGCTGGGGGGATGGGCTGTAGTAGTCCAGAAGGTAATTGGTTTGAGCCTTTCCTACTTTGGCAAAGGTGACACGTCTTAACGAATTCTGAGACATCCTTTAGCATGGATGGCCAAAAGTATTTACTCTTTATTCGGTACATGGTTCTGGCGACGCCCAGATGGCCATTCGACATATGATTGTGATATTCTTTCATAATTTCTCTCTTTTTATTCTCTGGAACCACAAGCAACCACGCCCTGCCTTCAGGGTTCGGGTTTTTCTTATAGAGGCATCCATCTTCTTCTTTAAAGTTTTGCGCAATTGATCGCCTGCTTCCATTAAGGTTTTTCTTAACACTTTCGATAAATTTATCCTCTTCGTCTGTTATTTGATTTAAAAATAGCCTTTCAAAATCCTCATCCCAATCAGTTTCTGGTAAGGGCCCCCTAGATAAGCCATCGGCGTCCAGATGCTTCTTTCCCGATTTATGTATTATATCGAAGTCATATTCTTGAATTTTCAATGCCCATCTTGCCAATCGACCTGTTGGATCCTTCAAGTTTTTGAGCCAGCATAAGGCGTGATGATCTGTTACTATTTTAAAGTGTCTTCCATAAAGGTAGGGTCGTAATTTTGACATTGACCAGACAACGGCCAGACATTCTTTTTCAGTGGTTGAATAATTTTGCTCCGCTTTACTTAGGTTACGACTCAAGTATGAGATCACCTTCTCTTCACCACCGATGTCTTGGACAAGTGTTGCACCTATGCCGATGTTGGACGCATCAGTATGAACATAAGTAGGTGCATTTGGATTGAAGTGACCTAAAATTGGTGGACTTAATAGTGCTGTTTTTAGGGTTTGAAACGCTTCCTCGAGTCTTTCTGTCCAGGTAAATGATACACTTTTTTTTATAAGGTTGGTCAAAGGGTCAGCAATTTTTGAAAAGTCTTTGATAAATTTTCTATAATATGAACACATTCCCAAAAAGGATTGTACTTCTTTGACCTTTTTGGGCCGAGGAAAATTTCTGACAGCTTTGATGTTATGTTCCGCGGGTTTTATACCATGTTTGCTCGTTATATAGCCGAGGATCTCCAATTCTTCAAAAGCAAATCGGCATTTTTTGTCGTTTAACCTTAAATTAGATTCACGAAAACATCTAAAAACAGCTTCAAGTCTTTTGAGGTGCGTTGGAAAATCCGGGCTATATATGATAACATCATCCAGATAACACAAACAAATTTGCCATCTCAGATTTCCAAGCATATTCTCCATATTTCTCTCAAAGGTAGCAGGCGCGTTACAAAGTCCAAAAGGCATCACGTTGAATTCATATAATCCATGCGCTGTAGTGAAAGCTGTTTTCTCTTTGTCTCTTTCTTCGACTTCAACTTGCCAATATCCAGATCTGAGGTCTATTGCTGAGAAGTGTGTAGATCCTTGGAGAGTATCCATAACTTCGTCTATTCTAGGGATCGGATAGACATCTTTTACTGTCATATTATTCAGTTTTCTGTAGTCCACACAAAATCTGTATTTACCATCTCGCTTCTTGACCAATATTACTGGAAAAGACCAGGGGCTAGAAGATGGCCTAATTATGCCTTCTGTAAGCATCTCGTCAATTTGCTCTTTTATAATATCTCGTTCTTTAGCACTTACCCGGTAAGGCTTGTGTTTAATTGGCTTCGCGTCTTCTGTGTCTATCCGATGTTTTGCAAAATTGGTTCTCCCTAATCTCGATGAAAAAAGATCTCCATACCTTTCTAAAACTTGTTTTAACTCCTTCTGTTCCTTTGGTGAAAGATTTTCGTTTATTTGGAATCTAGGTTCTTCGTTCTTTTCTACCTCTCTTTCTCGACTCACATTTATTTTCGCTGGACTACTTCCAAAAGCCAATGTTTGGTTTTTCATTATTTTTAACGGTCGAGGATACGGATTAGTTATCCAGATGTGTGTTTCCCTATTTATAACATTGATCAAGCTTCTTGCTAGACGAAGTCCATTTGTTTGAAACATTTTGCTGCTCTCCTCGATAATATATTCTCCATCCTCTGTTTCTACCAATGCCTTGATCAATTTCATGGAACATTCCGGTACAATGGAATCCTTGGCACTCTTTATTTTCAACATTTCAAAATTGATTTCGTCATGATTATTCGTCAAATCATATTTTATAGTTTCTTGCTTACAATCTATTTTTGCGTTCATTTTCTTAAGGAAATCTCTCCCAAGAATTAATGTCCGTAAATGCGTTTTCAATATCACAAAGTTGTGTGATAATGTTTCGTCATCAATTTTTATATTTAAAAATATACTTCCTATCATATCCAATTTTTTTCCATCGGGTCCTGCACAAATTTTTGCGAGTTTACTTATACCATGGCCTGTATCGAGGGCCGTTCTGAGGTCGACCACTGAGAGGTCAGCACCTGTATCAACCAAAGCTTCAAAAGTCCCTATCTTGTCCACATTAATTTTTAATTTGTATTTAGTGTCCAACTTCTTGATTCCGTTTATGGTCGACTTGCTTTGATTGACAGATTCAGGCGCGACGCTTAGTTTAAATCTTCCAACACGGAATATCTATTCCGGGTAGGAATATTTGTCTGTGTGCTATGACATACATCAGCATAAAGCCGAGGTCCTGATTTCTCTGATATTTCATTCATTTGGCCTTTCTCTTCGACCTTCTCTTGGGTATCTGCTGGATCCTCTTCTAGGATTCTTATAAACTTGACCCTACAATAACGGGCCACGTGCCCTGGCTTGTTACATTTAAAGCAGATTGGTCTTCCATCTTCAGTCCTATTTTTGCTCACTTCTTGGCTTTTATTGTAAGTGTTTCTCTGAAGGTTTGGTTTCGGCACAAAGTTAGGATTATAAGGACGTCTAGGGGTAGAGGGCTGGGGAAAGTTGTTTCGATACTGTCTGGGGGTAGGAGAGGAGTCGTTCTTGTAATTATTGGAAACAGGGGCTTGGGGCCTGGAAGTGGTCTGGTAGTTTCGTGCGGCAGTCGGCGGCACGTACCTCGATTGTTGTTGGGGTCTAGAATAGCGTGGACCGTTATATAGGTTTCTGGATTTCTCCACACGTTCCCGATACTTCTTTTCAAAATAATCCATTTTCTTGCACACGACAAGAAGGTCATCGGTCGTTTTAGGAGGGTTCAGGTAGAGCGCGAATGAGTACTCTTTTTTCAGTCCTCCAATAACATGTTCAATTTTTGTTTCTTCTTCCATTGCGGGGTCAACCTTGTTGCACAACACTAGAATGTCTTCCGCGAACCTGATTGCTGGTTCATTCCAGTGTTGCATTCTGTTGAGCTTCATTCTAAGTTCTTCTTTATTCGCGTCCAAAGAAAAATCCTGAATGAGGCGGATTTTAATATTTTCCCAGCTCGTGAAACTAGCTTTGTGTAAATTCAACCAGGTTTTAGCGCTTCCCGTCATGTTCATGGCGGCATAACGAGAGATAATGTAGTCTGCCCAATGGTACAAGAAGCCAATTTCTTCAAGAGATTCAATCCATGGGCGAGGGTCTTCCGTTCCATCATACTTGGGGATGTCGATGTTGGGATTCAGGACAACTGGGTCGGAACTAGCATCTCTACCAATTGTTGCACCAGGTTGCGGCTTGGCAGACTCTTCAGCCTGGATTCTCTCCTGTGCTGGGTCTTGCATCTTACCAGAGCGTGTTTCAACCATCCTACAAATTTATAAAAGGGAATAATGAGATAAGTCTTCTTTAAGTAGCCACCAGAATCCCTTCTTTATTTTCTCACATCAAAGAGAGCAGTGAAGTCACACGTGTACCTAAATACAAATGATGACAATCTAAATAATCTGTGTTTTAAATAAATATCATAGAATATTTTATATAAAAATAAATAAATATATAATTTAAATTTCAAATATATTAAAAATAATATAAGAAATACGCCATTAATCATGATGTAACAATATACTGTTGAAATATTTTACTTGTTTGATACTAAATTTGTTTTTAATAAATTCCATGTTTAAATTTTTAACATCTTCTATGAAATTATCTAATATATTATTTATTCTATAAAATCTTAGAAACTGACCATAATATATACCCTTACAGCAATTTAATGATATATTAGAATTCATATTACAGTATTTTATAATATTGAAATTATAATTACTCTTTTTATTATAAACTCTAACAGCACTATTTGTAAGGTCTATATTCAAGTCTAAAAAGTTAACTTTTTTGTTTCTATAAATTTTTTCATTGTTCTTAAGTTTCAAGTATTTAGGATATATTTCAGGTATTAATTTTTTAAACTGTGGATTATTAAATATTATTATGTCATCTACATATCGGAATATTTGCCAATTAATATTATTTTGTAGAAAGTATTCTCTTTCGTACCAGAACAATATTAGATTGGCTAATAAAGGACTAGAAGAAGTTCCCATGGGAACGCCTTCTGATTGAATATATATTTTATTTTTAAATTCTATATAGTTAAAATTTAAAAATGTTTCCAGTAGAGTTTTTGCTGTTTTAAGATCTAATTTAATTGTTTTATATCTGTTATGAATAATTTTAATGTAGAAAGTTTTGTCATTAATGAATTCATTAAATAAATTGGTTATTTTATTATTTAGATCTCTTAAATTTATTTTAGAATATAGGTCCTCAAAGTCAAATGTGTGTACTGTTTCAATGTTTGTCCAATTGTTCATTAAATAATTAATGATTTTTTTATTTGAGTCGATAAATTTATAATTATATTTATTAGTTAATTTATTTATAATAAATTGTAGTGTTGAAGCTAATTGTATATCAATATTTTTTATGACTGAATTTATACCAGATGTGATTGTTCTGAAAGAAATAGGTTTTTTGTGTAGTTTAGGAATTATATAGAACTTTGGTATGTTTGGATTTTTGTGGTTATTATAAATTTTTAGTGAATTTTCAACATTTTTGATGTCTTTTTTGATTTTTGTGGCTGTAGTTCTAGCAAAAGTGTATTTATGATTATTATCAATTTCCTTTTTTAGTATATCGTGGTATAGATTTTTACAAATTAAAGATAAATTATTGGAACATTTATCTATAGGAGTGATAATATAGTCCTTCTGTAAATTAATTATATTTTCTTTAAAAGAAGGAATGTCTGAATTAGGTTTTGTGTATTTAAGTGTATTATTATAATAATTTATAATTTCCTTTTTAATATTATGTTTCCATTCCAGAAAAGTAAATTCTGGAATACTGTATTTTATACTAGTTTTATTTATGAAAATATCTATATCTTTTAATATAGATTTAATTGTATTATTATAATTGTGTTTAATTTGAGGTATATATTTATACCCTTTATTCAAAATTTCCTGATATTCTGGATTTAAAAAAGAAAAATTGCTAGTTAATATATGACCTGAGAACTTATATTTATCAATATAGTTGTTGCAATTACATTTAATTTTTTTAAATTTTGCCAAATTATTAATAAATTGGTTATAATTGCAAACTAAATTACCTATATTTTTGTTGTATCTCCAGATTGTTTTGAAATTTAAATTTTTTATAGGGAAAAGATTATTGATGATTTGGTTATTAAAAATATCATTAAATTTAATATGATTAAATAAATTGTTATTAAATTTAATGATAATATTAATGTTATTAGTAGCTTGTTTAATTTTTCTGTATTTAAAGATGTCGTGTGTGATATCTATTAATCTGTTAGTCAGATTATGAATTTTAATATATTCTATGAGTTTGATAAATTTATTATTATTTAGTTTAAATAATGTTTTAATAAATTTATCGACGAAGTTGTTAGTGTACATTTGTTTTGGGTCCAGTAATTCTTCAAATTCAATGTAACCTAATTTATTGGTAGTTTTACCTCTAGTTTTATTAGGTTTAGTTTTAAATTCATTTTTTTTGTATTTGCAACTGATTTCATAGGTTGAAATTTCTTCTGTTTGTGGTTTGTATGTGTAGTTTAATTCGTCGTTAAGTCCATAAGGGAATAATGTGTTGTGTTTATAAATGTAGTTGTTTTCTAATAATAGTCGTTGTTTTTTGTTTTGACATATGTCTAGTATTTCTATCTTAAAGTTGTTAAAAGTATGTAATTGATTGTGTTCTTTCATATATATATTACCAATTGATTTTTTAGCGTGGTTTCTATGTAGGTTTATTCGTATATTTAATGGATTACAAGTTTGTCCTATATATGATAGTTGACAAATTTGGCATGTTAATTTATAAATAGTATTCACTAATTTACAACTAGTTGTTTGAAAAGTGTCATGGTTCTTAAGAGAGGGACAAGTTTGACAATTTTTTCTTAGGCAATTCTTAGCGAGTTTAAATTAACATAAAAGAGGTGCTAACACTAATATGTTTGTAGTTTTTTTTAGTTTTTTTAGTTTGTTATTCTTATGAATTTTTAAATATATTTTTCTTAATTGTTTTTGTGGTGATAAAATTTGTAATAAATTGAATAATTAATCTATAAATATATAGATATTACTGTGTGTTATCTGTTATATTTTTAAGAATAACTAATAAAAAAAACATCTTTAAACTAACTAAACACTGAAAAATACAAAAGTTCTGAAGTTATTTTTTCTAGAATTACTTTTATAATTTACTTTTTAATAATCAAACAATGAAAGATAATTAAAATTTGTATGAAGATTTATTTATATTAGAATATCTAATATAATTTAATTTTTATATTATGTTATATATAAAAATATATATATTCTCACTTCGATTATTCTATATATAGGATTAGAGTATGTCTAAATGACGTGTAAAAGCCGATACAAAAGACGTTACGTTGTTAATTTTTATTGTTATTAATTATAAATATATAATTAACTTGATGATGTATTAGAAGTAACGGATTTTTTTTTCTCTCTCTATCTACAAATTAATAACATTTTACAAATTTTATAATTTGAATTTAAATGATCATAATAGTGAAGATAATCTTAATACAAAACTGGACTATAAAATTAAATAACTATTTATTATTATAATTAATTTAGATTTAGCTTGCTAATCTAATCAAATCTAATTGATATAAGTGATCATTATTATCAGTTTGCTCCTTAAGTTTTAAAAATAGAATCACTGTTATAATTTTGTTATATAGTTTCTACACTATATTAATTCATATGAGCTTGCTCTATGATATATTTTTTATATATAACATAATATACAAATTAAATTATATTAGATATTCTAATATAAATAAATCTTCATACAAATTTTAATTATCTTTCATTGTTTGATTATTAAAAAGTAAATTATAAAAGTAATTATAGAAAAAATAACTTCAGAACTTTTGTTTTTTTCAGTGTTTAGTTAGTTTAAAGATGTTTTTTTTTATTAGTTATTCTTAAAAATATAACAGATAACAAACAGTAATATCTATATATTTATAGATTAATTATTCAATTTATTACAAATTTTATCACCACAAAAACAATTAAGAAAAATATATTTTAAAATTCATAAGAATAACAAACTAAAAAAACTAAAAAAAACTACAAACATATTAGTGTTAGCACCTCTTTTATGTTAATTTAAACTCGCTAAGAATTGCCTAAGAAAAAATTGTCAAACTTGTCCCTCTCTTAAGAACCATGACACTTTTCAAACAACTAGTTGTAAATTAGTGAATACTATTTATAAATTAACATGCCAAATTTGTCAACTATCATATATAGGACAAACTTGTAATCCATTAAATAATCGAATAAACCTACATAGAAACCACGCTAAAAAATCAATTGGTAATATATATATGAAAGAACACAATCAATTACATACTTTTAACAACTTTAAGATAGAAATACTAGACATATGTCAAAACAAAAAACAACGACTATTATTAGAAAACAACTACATTTATAAACACAACACATTATTCCCTTATGGACTTAACGACGAATTAAACTACACATACAAACCACAAACAGAAGAAATTTCAACCTATGAAATCAGTTGCAAATACAAAAAAAAATGAATTTAAAACTAAACCTAATAAAACTAGAGGTAAAACTACCAATAAATTAGGTTACATTGAATTTGAAGAATTACTGGACCCAAAACAAATGTACACTAACAACTTCGTCGATAAATTTATTAAAACATTATTTAAACTAAATAATAATAAATTTATCAAACTCATAGAATATATTAAAATTCATAATCTGACTAACAGATTAATAGATATCACACACGACATCTTTAAATACAGAAAAATTAAACAAGCTACTAATAACATTAATATTATCATTAAATTTAATAACAATTTATTTAATCATATTAAATTTAATGATATTTTTAATAACCAAATCATCAATAATCTTTTCCCTATAAAAAATTTAAATTTCAAAACAATCTGGAGATACAACAAAAATATAGGTAATTTAGTTTGCAATTATAACCAATTTATTAATAATTTGGCAAAATTTAAAAAAATTAAATGTAATTGCAACAACTATATTGATAAATATAAGTTCTCAGGTCATATATTAACTAGCAATTTTTCTTTTTTAAATCCAGAATATCAGGAAATTTTGAATAAAGGGTATAAATATATACCTCAAATTAAACACAATTATAATAATACAATTAAATCTATATTAAAAGATATAGATATTTTCATAAATAAAACTAGTATAAAATACAGTATTCCAGAATTTACTTTTCTGGAATGGAAACATAATATTAAAAAGGAAATTATAAATTATTATAATAATACACTTAAATACACAAAACCTAATTCAGACATTCCTTCTTTTAAAGAAAATATAATTAATTTACAGAAGGACTATATTATCACTCCTATAGATAAATGTTCCTGTTGGATAACTGAATGCTACGACAGCTAGCGCCACACTGGACCTATCATCATTACAACTGTTTGTTTACCTTCTTCTCTATACTTCAATAACTGTTCGCTACCATAACTTTGTCTTTTCTTGCTAAATGGATAATAAAGATTATTATCATATAATCCTCAACGTCCTCATGCCTTCCTACAAGCTGTAAGTACCTAAATCTTACAACAATTAGATTATGAGACTGAATATTGCATGAAATCCAACTAACGAGTTAAGACAAAGAAAAAAGGCTTAGCAAAAATGGCGTCACTCCCGAGCCACGATGTAACCCTAAATAAGCTCGACGGCTATAACTACTCACTATGGTCTTTCAAAATTGAAATGCTCTTGCAAAAGGAAGATCTTTGGGAAGTTGTCACCGAAAATATTCCAGATGAACCTAAAATCGAATGGAAAAAGAAAGACTCAAAAGCTAGAGCTATCATTAATCTAAGCATCGCCGACTCACAAATAGTGCATGTCAAAAACCTACTAACAGCCAAAGCTACCTGGGACACTCTTAAAAATATCTATGAAAGAAAAACACTCTCAGGAAAAATTTATTTGCTAAGGAAACTATACAGCTTAAAACTCGAAGAAGACAAAGACATGCAACAGCACATCACTACCATGATGGAACTTGTTGACAAACTGCGAACCATTGGCGAAACACTAAAGGACTCTCACATCACGGCTATACTGCTTTGCTCGCTTCCAAAGAGCTACTCCAATCTCATCACGATGTTGGAATCAAGGCCTGATGACGAGCTAACGCTTGAATTCACCAAGAACAAACTCCTTGATGAACACACACGCAGAGTAGAAAGCTCGAAATACGAAAGCACCGGATCAAAAGCCTTAAAAAGCCTCCACGGAGCTTCAAGCCAAAGAAGAGAAAAAGAGAAGAAATTCTGTTCTTTCTGCCACAAACCAAACCACTCCAAAGAAGAATGTTGGCACTATCAAAAGCGAAACAACAGCAACAAAGAGTACAAATATGAAAACTTCAGAAGAGGAAACGTACCAAAGTACACAAATCAGTCGAGTGTCACCCAAGAACAATCAACAAACCAGAGAACAACAAAAGGACCTAACCCAAAAGCTCTCAATTGCACTCAACGAGAAGCAAGTGTACACAACTGGTTCGTCGACTCTGGAGCCACATCTCATATGGCGTACGATGAAAGCTTCTTCACTGAACTTAACAGAGAACAAACACAAAATGTTGTGGTTGCTAATGGCAATAAGCTGCAGGTCAAAGGGATAGGACAAGGAGAAATCAAAGTCATCACACCCCAAGGAAAGACTGACACCTTACTTCTCACAAAAGTTCTCTACATCCCGGAACTAACAGACAACCTTCTGTCAGTGAGTGCGGCCACCTCCAACGGATGTGAAGTGACGTTCAACAGAGATTGGTGTACCATCGAAAGAGACAACACAGCCCTCGCGAACGGTATACTTGAAAATGGCATGTACCGACTCCACCTGGATGATAACCCCCAAACTCGCACATTCAAAGCAAATGTAGCAAAACAAAACCACTGCAAAAACAAAAATTGCCTCATGCTCTGGCACGACAGACTAGGACACAGAAATATAGAATCAATTAAGAAGATTCAAAATGAGAACCTAGCAAGAGGACTAAGTCTAAATAACTGTTCGCACAGTACAGACTGCGTTCAGTGCATTCAAGGAAAACTCACCGAAACCCCTTTTCCAAAGAAGACAGAGTACAGAGCAACTGAAACGCTTCAACTTGTCCACAGTGATATCTGCGGTCCATTACCAACTAACTCTCTCAGCGGTAAGAGATACTTCATCACCTTCACTGATGACTACAGCAGATACACGAAGATCTACCTCCTGAAAGGAAAAGACGAAGCCTATGAAAAAATAAAAGACTACGTCATCTCAGCACACACGGAATTTGGAAAAAATATCCAAACCATACGGACAGACAACGGTCGTGAGTACGTAAACCGACAAGTCGAAGATTTCCTGAACCAAAGCGGAATCAAACATCAGCTAACAGTCCCCTACTCACCAGCCCAGAACGGAGTAGCAGAAAGGAAAAATCGATCACTAATGGAGATGACAAGATGCATGCTGTTTGACTCAGGACTCCCACAGTCTCTATGGGCGGAAGCGGTTACCACAGCTAATTACCTACACAACCGAATACCCTCGAAAGCTACAGACAAGACTCCTTTTGAACTATGGACCAACAGGAAGCCCAGTCTGAAGCATCTGAAAAGATTCGGATGTAAAGCCTTCGCCTATATTCCCAAGATAAAAAGAAACAAGTTGGATAGCAAAGTTATCGAAGGGATCTTTCTTGGATACGATGATCGAAGCAAAGGATACAGAATCCTGCACGATACAGACAACATCACAATCAGCAGATCCGTAAAATTTATAGAAAAAGAAAATGGGTTTCACCACGCTTCCACAAAAACAACTTCACCACAAGTACTAAGTACAGATCTAACTTCCTCCAATCATATTGGTAATGCAGAGGAAAGTCAGGAACCAGGAACACAACCCGAAAACCTTGAGGACTCAGAAACCGAGGATTACCTTCAACCCGGTACAAGCACAGGAACACAAGTGGTCACACAAAGAAGATCCACGAGACCAACAAAGGGAATACCTCCCATAAGAAATGACTACATGCTGTACAAAACTGAAGCTCAAGACATTCCGACACCCACCAGCTACTCGGAAGTCCTACAATTACCAAAAATAGAAAGAGAAAAATGGCTACAAGCAATGAACGAAGAACTAAATTCTTTTGAGAAGAACAATGTATGGGAACTAACCCCTCTACCTAAGGACAAAAAGATCATAGGATGTAAATGGACCTATAAACAGAAACTCAACTCCAAAGGAGAAATAGAGCGGTACAAAGCCAGACTCGTAGCAAAAGGGTTCAATCAGAAATTTGGCCGAGACTACGAAGAAACCTTTGCACCAATTGTGAAGCATTCTACAATTAGAGCCTTCCTAGCTGCATCAGTCTACAAAGGGATGCAAGTGATCCACCTCGATGTCAAGACAGCGTTCCTACACGGCGACCTAGATAAAGAAATCTCAAGGAACAGAGAAGGTGAACTCCTTCTGAGCCAAAAGAATAAAATCCAAGAATTAGTTGAAAGGTACAATCTCCAAGAAGCGAAACCTACTTTCACTCCCATGGAAAGCGGATACCCCGGTATATCTGATGAAAAACTTCTACCAAACAACGTCCAATACCAACAACTGATAGGCTCACTATTGTACCTAAGCGTAGTATCCAGACCAGATATCGCAGCTCCAGTCAGCATACTCAGCAGCAGAAACCAGAATCCTAGAAATTGTGACTGGAATGCAGCAAAAAGAATCGTAAGATATCTAAAAACTACTAAAGAACTCGAGCTACGCATATCTAACCAAAAACCTCCCACGCTGGAAGCATACAGCGATGCCACATGGGCAAGCGACAACACCGACAGAAAATCACTAAGCGGAAACTTGTTCCTACTGGGATCAAACCCCATCTCATGGATGACTGGGAAACAAGGTTGCGTATCTCTCTCATCCACCGAAGCGGAACTTATCTCCGCAGCTGAAGCCTCACAAGAACTGTTATGGCTTCTCGACTTGCTAAAGGATCTCGAACTGGAACAGAAAGCTCCAATCTACTTCCACCAAGACAATCAATCATGTCTCAAGATATGTTCATCCGAAAAAGTGTCTTCTAGAACCAAGCACATCGCAACCAAGATCCATCACCTGAAGGATCTTCAGAAGAAGACAGTGATAAAAATGGTCTACTGCCCAACTGGCGACATGAAGGCGGACATTCTGACCAAGCCGCTACCAAGGCCGACATTTGAGAAGTTACGCTACAACCTCGTGATGTCTCCACATTCATGCCGGGGATTTGTTGGATAACTGAATGCTACGACAGCTAGCGCCACACTGGACCTATCATCATTACAACTGTTTGTTTACCTTCTTCTCTATACTTCAATAACTGTTCGCTACCATAACTTTGTCTTTTCTTGCTAAATGGATAATAAAGATTATTATCATATAATCCTCAACGTCCTCATGCCTTCCTACAAGCTGTAAGTACCTAAATCTTACAACAGTTCCAATAATTTATCTTTAATTTGTAAAAATCTATACCACGATATACTAAAAAAGGAAATTGATAATAATCATAAATACACTTTTGCTAGAACTACAGCCACAAAAATCAAAAAAGACATCAAAAATGTTGAAAATTCACTAAAATTTTATAATAACCACAAAAATCCAAACATACCAAAGTTCTATATAATTCCTAAACTACACAAAAAACCTATTTCTTTCAGAACAATCACATCTGGTATAAATTCAGTCATAAAAAATATTGATATACAATTAGCTTCAACACTACAATTTATTATAAATAAATTAACTAATAAATATAATTATAAATTTATCGACTCAAATAAAAAAATCATTAATTATTTAATGAACAATTGGACAAACATTGAAACAGTACACACATTTGACTTTGAGGACCTATATTCTAAAATAAATTTAAGAGATCTAAATAATAAAATAACCAATTTATTTAATGAATTCATTAATGACAAAACTTTCTACATTAAAATTATTCATAACAGATATAAAACAATTAAATTAGATCTTAAAACAGCAAAAACTCTACTGGAAACATTTTTAAATTTTAACTATATAGAATTTAAAAATAAAATATATATTCAATCAGAAGGCGTTCCCATGGGAACTTCTTCTAGTCCTTTATTAGCCAATCTAATATTGTTCTGGTACGAAAGAGAATACTTTCTACAAAATAATATTAATTGGCAAATATTCCGATATGTAGATGACATAATAATATTTAATAATCCACAGTTTAAAAAATTAATACCTGAAATATATCCTAAATACTTGAAACTTAAGAACAATGAAAAAATTTATAGAAACAAAAAAGTTAACTTTTTAGACTTGAATATAGACCTTACAAATAGTGCTGTTAGAGTTTATAATAAAAAGAGTAATTATAATTTCAATATTATAAAATACTGTAATATGAATTCTAATATATCATTAAATTGCTGTAAGGGTATATATTATGGTCAGTTTCTAAGATTTTATAGAATAAATAATATATTAGATAATTTCATAGAAGATGTTAAAAATTTAAACATGGAATTTATTAAAAACAAATTTAGTATCAAACAAGTAAAATATTTCAACAGTATATCAATTATAAAATATTTAAAAAAAAATAAATGGAAATATCCATTTATGAAATCAACTTTCTATAATTTCTCTTAATAATAACTAATACAAATTTATAATCTTTAACAGTTAATTAAACTTTGATTAAATAACTGATTAAAAGATTTTTTCACAAGATTTTTAAAGTGTTATAGTATATAGTTCATTTTGTTTAATCTCCAATTTCTGGGGAGGAAAATGGAAGTTAAATAAAGGTGAATTTGCACAATTAATAGCTTTATTAAACTCTTATAATTTGCCTTTTTAAAGGAATATTAAAAGATGAATAAGTGTTGAATCAGTTATTTTGATATAACTAGCTGTAAAGATTATGAAATTCAGCTTTCTTCCCTTAACTATTTTTCCTTTCTTCTTTAATTTTCTTGTTGTTCAAAAAATTCTGAATAAATGGTCTAAATTTGAAATGTCCCCCCCCCCCGCAACATGTGTCAGCCAGAAATAGATATTCACAATGGAGGACGCCGCGGTCGAGGTAGGTTTACAGTTTGAATTTGTTAACACTTGTATCTGTTATATATGTTCATTTAAATATTTCAATGAAACAACTTAATATTAACACATAAAATCCGGTTTAAAAGAGATCTATGACATAATAAAGAAGGGGTGAAATGTCGTTGGGCTTTTATCTGAAGATCCCCGGTCCAGCAGATCTCTTTTTCCAATTTATTTCAATTTAAAGTTTTTTGTGTATGTCTGGTCTACCATTAGGGTTTCAAAACATAATATCCAAACTTATAACAAATGTTAATTCATACTATAGATATATTACTAAATACAACTATTTATAATCATATTATAAAATAAAAAAAAACCTTTAAAAATCTTTAAAAAAAAAAAGGATAAAATATAAAATTATAAAAATATATATATATATACTAACAATCTTATCTACCTTCTTTACAAAACTTTTTTTTCCTTATTATTAGTTTGATTAAAAGTGCATGGTTCTGTCTTTCTCTCTTTTTTCTAACTATTATATATATTCTCACTTCGATTATTCTATATATAGGATTAGAGTATGTCTAAATGACGTGTAAAAGCCGATACAAAAGACGTTACGTTGTTAATTTTTATTGTTATTAATTATAAATATATAATTAACTTGATGATGTATTAGAAGTAAAGGATTTTTTTTCTCTCTCTATCTACAAATTAATAACATTTTACAAATTTTATAATTTGAATTTAAATGATCATAATAGTGAAGATAATCTTAATACAAAACTGGACTATAAAATTAAATAACTATTTATTATTATATATATATATATATTTTTTTTTTTTTTTTTTTAAACAATTACAGTAATCATATCAGTGAAAATCGCGTATTAAAATATCTATCTAGAGATTTTTAAAACAATTAAATATCAATTATCATTTTTAGAAGAGTTAATTATGATGTTATAACGAACGGTTTTTGATACCGCCATTTTTTTTTTTTTTTTTGTAATCCAATTTCTCTAAAAACTAAATTTGATACCCGAAATATTTATATATAGTTTAGTATTCTAAACTTATTTTATAGTCTAGAAATAATACAAATATTCACGTAATTAAATTAATATATTGTTTTTAGGCGCTATAATAAATTATTTGAAGAATTTCAAAAATTTATATATCTTTAATATTTCATTCTTATAGATTAGATTAATATACTGTAATATATTATTCTTTGTAGTTTAAAATTTACTTTGGAATATTCTATAATTCGATATATATATTTCAAAAAAATAATATTTATTTTCCAATTTTTAAAAGCAGATTTCGAAAAATATTTTTAAAATAAAATGAGCAACACTGCGTGTTCGCCAAACTTCTTCTGGCTGGTTTTCTTATGCTCACTTTTCAACCTAGAGGTATAGTCAGCGCAGAGGTCTTCTCTTAAAATGAAGCGGGCTTTCCAAACTCTAATCTATTTGAAAGCACTAGTCTCACAAAGCTCAACTCAACTCTTATTTTATTTCCAACCACACTATATATACAATAAAATACACACACGTGACCAGGCACTCCTGGTCAAATATAATACAAACATTTACACAGAGTAATAATAAAAATAAACTAACATTCCTCCCCGAGTTGATGGGTCACATCAAGTTCCGGCGGGGCCACCGGAAGCAGCACCAGCTTCACCAAGGGTCTTCGGAGCACTCCAACCGATGTCCGCACCGAAACAACCCGCACCAAGCCGTCCTTCCCAGGATGTGTCTCCACCACTCTGCCCATAAGCCACTTTGCAGGGGGCATTCTTTCCTCTTTTATCAATACTAACGTATTGATGTCGACATTGGGAGAGATGGTCTTCCACTTATTGCGCTGTTGCAAGTCACTCAAGTAGTCCCCTGACCATCTTTTCCACAGATGTTGCAAGACCCTCTGAACCAACTGCCATCTTGTTAGGAGATGATTCTTTACCAATAATAGGTCATCTTCCGGGACACAAGAGGATGGTTCAGTAAGCAAGAAATGGGCGGGAGGTAATACCCCTTGATCATTAGGATCATTACTCATTGGGTACAAAGGTCTCGAATTCAAACAAGACTCGATTTGAACTAGAACGGTCAGCAGTTCTTCATATGTCAACAAATTGTTCCCAATAATTCGCCTCATATGATACTTCAAAGCCTTGACCCCAGCTTCCCAAAGACCACCGAAATGGGGGGCTCCTGGAGGGTTGAACTTCCACTCAGTTCCATCATTAGCTAACACGGCAGCTAGTTCTTTTAATTGATTTTGAGCCAGATAGAAACATGAACGTAACTGTCGTGCAGCTCCCACAAAATTTGTTCCTTGATCGCTATATAGCCGAGTGCAATGTCCTCTTCGTGCTACAAATCGCTTAAAGGCCGACATGAAGGTGGGTGTAGAGGCATCTGTGACCAATTCAAGATGTACTGCTCGGGTCACAAAGCACACAAATAGACAGATGTAGCCCTTTTCAGTCTTTCGGCCTCTACCCTTGGACAATCGAAGGTTTACAGGTCCAGCATAATCTACACCACTGATTGAAAAGGGTTTACCCGGTGTTAATCTCTCCTTGAGTGACGCGATTGTATCGACAGCATGTCACGCACTCTCGAATGCATCTCTTCACCTGATCTTTTGCTCTCAGCATCCAATACTTCTGTCTTAATGTGGACAGCATCAGGTGCACACTTCCGTGCAAAGTCCGCATATGAACTGCTTGAACAATCATCTGAGCCACCTTTCCTGATGAAGGCAATAGCGCAGGATGTTTTTGTTCATATGTCATAGATGGAGCCCATTTTAATCTACCGCCGACTCTGAGGATTCCTTGATCGTCGAGGAACGGTGTTAAACCATAAATCTTGCCCGTGCGCTTCACTGATCCAAAAGTGGTCAAACTTCTTATTTCTTCCCTGAAATGCTGGTACTGAATTGCTTGAAGTATTCCCCTATGAGCATTTCTTAGTTCGGCTGTGGTTAAGTGCGACTGATATCGCTCCGCACTGTAGCGGCAGTTATGGCAAAAACGCAATATCCAGGCCACTTTTCGGATATACCCATTAAAGGTTGAGCTCATTTCTTCGATAGCCACCAAGAAAGGTGTTTCACTGAGGGCATGAACACTCAGGAGCTCAATTTGACCTTGGTGCTCAAACACAGGAGGCATTCTAGGCCATTCTGTTTATTCTGCTGATAACCAGGTAGGTCCTGTCCACCAGATGGAAGACTGTTTCAGCTCGGACCCCAGAATTCCTCGCGAGGCGATATCCGCTGGATTATCTCCTGTGGGAACATAGCGCCACTCCCTGATTTGTGGACAACTCTGAATCTCCGCCACACGATTGCCGATGAAAGTGGGGAGATTTCTAGACATAGTTCTTAACCAACTCAATTTTGATATTCAATTATTCCATTATATATTTCATTAGTCTGGTCAGTAGAAGAGCTGCGCACAATTCTAAGCGTGGAATTGACATCTTCCGAATGGGAGCCAACTTAGTCTTTGATGCCAACAGTTTTACGCTAACACCATCATCAGTGGGAATTCTTATGTAAACGGCTGCCGCATAGGCGTCTTCAGAGGCATCACCGAATCCATGCAATTGTACTCCCTGGGTATTCCTTCCGAGACCCAACCATCGGGGTATTCTCAAACTTCCTATGAAATTCAATTCCTTTCTAAAATTAGTCCACGTTTCAATCAATGATTCATCCATCGGATCATCCCAATGTAATCCCGTTATCCACAACCTTTGAACCATTATTTTTCCCGTTACAAGGACAGGTGCCAACCATCCTAAGGGATCATATAACTTGGCGATAAAGGAAAGCATTTCGCGTTTGGTAGTCACCGATGTCTTTTCCAACGACTGAACGTCATATAAGAAACAGTCTTCACTTTGGATCCATCCCAAACCCAATGTCCTTATAACCTTGTGTAGGCGCCATCCCGGCCAGAGAGCCACAGATAAACAGATTATAAACGCACAGAATATAGAATCCGAGCTCCCCAGTAGAAGGAATACCCGGAAAACGACGGTACTCTCTGTTATATGTGTTGTTCACTATTATGATTTTGTTTTAATAAACGCTACTAAATTATTTCATTGGATCCTCTCTTTCTTTTTCCCAGTAAGAAACGCCTACGGAAGCCAACAGAAATTCAGAAGTGGGATGGTCCTGAAGAAAATTGAAGATTCACTGGAATAATTTGGAAACGAGAAGGATGTGGCGCGGTGACCGATCAACGTAAGAGGAGTTGCATGGTATGTACGAAATTTAATTACCTATTCCTAAAAGTACTATTACAAGTCACCTCGACAAAAGTATTATCGCAAAGTATCGCGGTAAAAGTATTATTGCAAGTCATCTCGACAAAACTATTATCGCAAAGTATCGCGGTAAAAGTATTATTGCAAGTCATCTCGATAAAAGTATTATCGCAAAGTATCGCGGTAAAAGTATTATTGCAAAATCATCTCGATAAAAAGTATTATCGCAAAGTATCGCGGTAAAAAGAAAAAAAAAAGTATTGTCTCAAAACTACTGAAGAAAAGTTGATTTCGTTTAAAGAAATAATTGAAACAGTACGTATCTGGTTTAGTCAGTTTTATTTGTTTATTTTAAAATTTTTGCTTTGTTTATTTTTCCTTTTGAAAAACATGACTTATTTAGCGAAAGTAAGGAAATGCGATTTGAGCAAGTTGGCGTATGAACTCGGCGAGGTAGTACCGCCAGAGAGCAGGATCGTCGACTTAAAACACCTTATTTTGAATAGCCAATCTTACGAAGAAGAGTTCGCAAAGCAACTGTTGGAGACTCTGATCGAGGATCGGGAACGAATCGAGGAGCGGGAACGAATCGAGGATCGGGAACGAATCGAGGATCGGGAACGAATCGAACGGGAACGAAAAGAACAAATGGTAATGGAATTCGAGCTTGAGAAGCTGCGCATCCAGACTACACGCGGAAACAACGATACGTCCCGAAGTACCAGCAATGACGCACATTACGAGATACGTAAACTGATGCCCAAGTACGAGTCGAAGGACAATGATTTGAGTTTTTACCTAATTCTTTTCGAAAGACAGGCAAAGCGACTAGGATTGGATGAAGACCAATGGGCGTTCAGCCTCCTAGGATTGCTACCTTACGAAATGACTCAATTAATCGCTCGGGAGACAGAAGAACAAAGCGGCGATTATAGGTTCGTGAAAAGGTTGCTCCTAAAACGGTACAAGTTGAGCCCCGAACAATTCAGACAAAAATTCGAGAAGCACGAGAGATCTCAAAAGGGTTCCTGGAGAGACTTCGCTTTCGAATTGCGAGGATATTTCAACGAATGGATCGAAGGAATGAACGTGGAAAATTTCGACGCCCTAAAGGATTTGTCCGTCACTAACCAGTTAAAGAAAAAAGTTCCAAATGTGCTGCGTAATCATCTCATTGACGATTGGACCAAGTTAAACAACCCAGATGAGTTGGCGGATAAACTGGACGAGTACGAAAATGTTCGCACCGAGATGGGACCTCCGCATTGGAATGCGAAACACCTCATACCACCGTCGTTTCAGCAGAAATCTGCGAGATTCCCCAACCAAAGCGAAGTTAAAGAGACTAAACAAGGAACGAATGTTTCGGGTCAAGACACTGCAAGGAACGAAATCAGTGAAACGTACCCTAACACCTTGAGGAGAATGGTCAACCGTACGATCAGAAACGACAAGGGAGAACCGAAGTGCTTCAACTGCAATCAGTTTGGACACATTGCCAGAGACTGCCCAGCACCCAGGACTACGTTGACATGCCGAGGATGCGGTCAAACGGGACACAAGGAAAGAAATTGCACAAGACCCAAAGAAGGACTAAAAGTAGCCAACCTGGAAGTCGAAGGACTGGAGACTGTCCCGCCAGATGTATATTTGAAGGATGTCAAGATCGACAACAAGGAAACCGTGAAGGCAATGATAGACACCGGGAGCAGCAGTTGTCTAATGAGAGAATCGGTCGCAAGGAGGATCAGCGTCGACATCGAACCAGACTCGACTAGTCTGTACGGCATCGGTAACCAGACTGCACCAGCTGCCAGGACCGTTGGGAAGACGACAGTCGACCTGGAGATTGATGGCATCGTCGGAAGGGAAATCACTGTATTCATTGTCAACGATGATGCCCAACCCTATGACCTATTAATTGGAAGAACATGGACAGATCTGCCCTACGTATCCTTCGCCAGAATTGGTAAAAACTTGCATATTGGCTATTCATCCGAATTTCCGTTTGCTAATCTGCAAGAAGAAATCAAGTCGCGTCGCATCGAACTGAGAGCAACCGAAACTGTTCAGTTGGAGAGCGACTCCATTAACTTTACAAGTGCAATCACAGACGAGGTAAAGGACGGGTATGTATTGTTCACAGGAGTAGATGACGCCTGTGTCGATTCCCTATTGGAAGTGGTCGATGGAAAGACGACCGTACCCATCATCTCAGCTGGCAAGGGCAAGTTGAGAGTAAGGAAGAACCAATGTGTAGGGCGAGTTGAACTACTGAACCTTGATGATATTGTTGTTAACCTGGACGTCGCAGAGGATTCGTTTCAGACTAAAAATGAAGAGAAGAGGGAAGGACAAGACCAAATGAAACGTAAGCGCCCCATACTGCCTGAGGACATCAACGTCAATCATTCTCTGACTTCGAAAGAGAGACAAGAAATCCTAGATGTAGTAAACGAGTATAGAGACTGTTTCGCTCTTGGCATGGAGGAATTAGGGTGCACCGATGTCACCAAGATGGACATTAAGGAAGTTGATGGAAGCAAGCCAGTCTGTCTGAGACCGTATAAGACGACTGCAAGTGAACGCGAAGCAATCAGGGAGATTGTCAGAGAGTGGAAGGACAATGGAATAGTCACGGAAACTAGATCACCCTACGCTAGTCCCGTCCTACTTGTGAAGAAGAAAACTGGAGATCATCGTCTGGTGGTAGATTATAGGAGACTCAACATTCAAACAGTTAAGGACAAGTTCCCATTACCAAGGATAGACGACCTTCTGGAAGGCCTAAGGAATGCGAAATTCTTCACCACTCTGGATCTGGCGCATGGATATCTGCAGATACCACTGACCGATAAGGCAAAATTAAAGACAGCATTCAACACCCCAGACGATACAGGTCAATTCGAAAGGATGATTTTTGGACTCGCCAACGCACCAGCTGAATTCCAAAGACTGATGCACACTGTCCTAGGTCCGCTGCTGAACAAGAAGGCATTCTGCTATCTCGACGACGTGATTATCCCGGCAAAGGATTGGCGGGAGATGATCGAAAGGTTGAGGGAAGTCCTCGAAAGAATAAGATCAGCGAAGTTGACACTGAAACCCTCCAAATGTGAGTTCGGAAGGAGGGAAGTTGAGTTCTTAGGGTATGTCATCAGTACAGGCGGACTTAAGCCAGGCCCAAGAAAGATCAAGGCGATAGAAGAATTTCCAGAACCCAAGAATGTCCACGACATACGACGCTTTCTGGGACTGACGAACTTCTTCAGACGATTTGTAAAGGACTTCGCGAGGAAAGCAGAACCGCTAAGCAGACTTACGAAGAAAGGTTCACAATTTGAATGGAAGGAAGAACAGCGAAGGTCATTTGGAGGACTACGAAAGGATCTGGTCGAATATCCGGTACTAGCTCATTACAACCCTGAACTCAAGGCAGAAGTACATTGCGAAGCGAGTGCTGAGGGATTAGCAGGAATGGTGCTACAGATGGACGAAGACGGCAAATGGCGCTTGGTCTACTGTGTGAGCAAGAAGACAACAGAGGCCGAGAAGATGTACCACTCAAGCAAATTGGAGCTGATGGCGATAGTGTGGACCTTGGATCGACTACGTCAGTTCCTCGTAGGAATCAAGTTTACAGTGGTTACAGATTGCCAAGCACTGGTCTACATGAACGCGAAGAAGACTACAAATCCTCAGATAGCGCGATGGTACAATCTGATTCAGGAATACGATTTCGAAATTCGACATAAACCAGGGGAGAAGATGGCCCACGTAGACGGAATGAGTAGAGCTCCAGTCGACGACCCTAGAGACACGATGGAGGAAATCATGGAGAAAAACCTTGAAGTGTGCCTCACAATCACACTGGAAGAACAAATCTTGATGATTCAGCATTCCGACCCTGAATTGAGAGACCTGATCCAGATCTTTCGAAAGGACCCGTGTGATAGGACAGTAGGAGAACAAAATAGAATTAACGACTACAGCTACAAAGAAGGCAGACTTTTCCGCATGGTGAAAATGGAGAAGAGGAACGAGCCCTGTATGTTATACCCAAAAGTATGAGGAAAAGCTTAGTTGTCAAATTCCATGATCTAATGGGACATTTTGCGACTGATAGGACTGTCAACAAAATTAAGGAATTGTACTGGTTTCCTTCAATGAAGAGGTACGTTCGACGCCATGTGGCTATGTGTCTCGAGTGTCTATTTAACAAAGTTCCCAGTGGAAAACAACAAGGCTTCCTACATCCCATTAAGTCAGGCAAGAGACCGTTTTCCATCGTACACATGGACCACGTAGGCCCCTTCGTGAGAAGTACAAAAGGTAACCAGGAACTTTTAGTGATTGTCGATAATATGACAAGATTTGTCCGATTAAGCCCTGTAAGGAATACATCGACGCAGAACGTCCTGAAGGTAATGAAAAGTTTTGTGAATGATTTCGGACTACCCGACAAGATCATCAGCGACAGAGGGTCATGTTTTACCTCAAGGCAATTTGAAGAATTCTGTCGAGGAAATGGAATACATCATACTCTGAACTCTACGAAACATCCGCAAGGGAACGGGATGGTCGAAAGAGTGAACCGAACAGTATTGTCCACTATAGCAACCAGTATCGAGGATCCGCGACGGAAAAATTGGGACCTGAAGATCAAGGAGGTAGAGCGAGACCTGAACAATGCGGTGAACAAGACGACGAATAAAACACCGTTCGAAACACTCCACGGCTATTCCCCTCGATTCCACGATGGGATACTTAGAAGATTAGCCGACGAAGACGTGGACCCATGGACCGAGCCGGATAGAATTCAAGAGAGTGTGAGAACCCAAATTGAGAATAAACAAGAAATTATGAAGACATACTACGATAAGAAGAAGTGCCGTACAATCCAATTCGAAGTAGGAGAAATTGTAGTGATGAGGCATGTACCCAAAACGACGGGTGAACCAACCAAGGCACAACCCAAATATCGAGGACCTTTGATAATTACCGAGGTTCTGCCAAGCGACACGTATAGAGTGACTCAGTTAAGCGAAAGAACCAGTGGACGGTTCTACACGACAACGGCCCATATCAGTCAACTGAAGTCTTGGCACAGTGAAGAAGATGATTCAGCTACAGAAGAAAGTCCGGACGAGGAGCCAGAAGTAGAAGATACCCCCGACGCAACCCACGACGTTCCTGCAACGCAAGGTTCAATCGAGGACGATTGAAATCCAGGAATGGCCGAATGTAGGCGCCATCCCGACCAGAGAGCCACAGATAAACAGATTATAAACGCACAGAATATAGAATCCGAGCTCCCCAGTAGAAGGAATACCCGGAAGACGACGGTACTCTCTGTTATATGTGTTGTTCACTATTATGATTTTGTTTTAATAAACGCTACTAAATTATTTCATTGGATCCTCTCTCATTTCATTGGATCCTCTCCCAGTAAGAAACGCCTACGGAAGCCAACACTTGGATTGTTCAAATGTAATCTTTTGTGCGCAATGTTCTCTCGCAATGTTGCCCAAAATCGTCAGATCATTTGACGACCACTTCTTCAAGGTGAATCCTCCACATCTAAGCAACTCGATGAGTTCATCACGCAACGCCATTCCATCTCTTAGATCATCTGCACCGGTAATAATGTCATCTACATAAGTATCCTTTATGATTGCTCTAGAGGCTCTAGGATACTTAGCCCCTTCATCCTCTACCAATTTTAATAGGGTTCTCATTGCCAAAAAGGGTGCTGCAGCAGTGCCATAGGTAACAGTATTAAGTCTATAAGCCATTAATTTATCTTCCGATCTTCGCCTCCATATAATTCTCTGCCTTTCTGCATCGCTAGGACGGACCAAAATCTGTCCATACATTTTTTCTATATATGACATAATAAATATTCTATGTCTTCGACAATTCATCATGATAGACAATATATCTCTCTGTAGTTTTGGACCAGTGTAAAGTCTATCATTAAATGAAAATCCATTCTTGGTTTTAGCGGAGGCGTCAAACACCACTCTAAATTTCCCTCTATCAGGTTGGCCTCCAATGACGGCATGATGAGGCAGGTAGCAATGTCCCACTTGATCACCAACTGGGATCTCGGTCAGCTGGGTCATGTGTCCCAATCCTTCATATTCTTCCATAAACTTATAATAATCCTTTCTCAGCTGATCATTCAGAGCTAGGCGCCTTTCCAGGGCCATCTGCCGTCTGACACACAAGTCCAGGGAATTTCCGAAGCAATCCTGCATCCCAACCCGTGGATCAAAGGGCAAAGGAACTATATATCTCCCATTGGTGTCACGTCGAACACTACTTTTGTACAGGTCCTCACAAAACTCATCTTGTGGAGTTATTTGGTTGGCAACCCGAACCTCTTCAACCTCCCAGAATCTTTTTAAGAAAGTTTCCAAATTATCCTCATACTGTACACGGGCAGTAAATACCTGCGTATTGCCGACATCGCTTCCTGACAATCCTCCTGAAATACTCCATCCTAACTTCGTATTTTGTGCACACAACTGGGTCTTGTCATCTCTTCGGATTTCAGGCAGCAAGAGCAATCCGCATACATCAGCTCCCAGAATTATATCAATTTTCCCACTCTTCATAAACTGGGGATCCTCAAGTTGTATATCTCTCAACTTCTCGGTTATTGGTAGGCGAAGGTCCCTACTCGGTAACAGTCCTGTCATTTTATTCACCACCAAAGCCTGCAATGGCAACTCCCAGTCTTGATTTCCTAGGGGCCTGATGGCAAAATGGGCAAGGTCTTTAACTTCCTCTCCCTTAGTAGCATTGATTCCATAGATCTGAGCGTCAACTTTGGAGACCGGGATACTCAGACCCTGGAGCACGTCCCTATGTATAAAGGAAGACTGCGAACCCTGATCCAGCAAGGCTCTCACCACCTTTTCTTCATTCAGATGGTTCACTAACCGCACTAAAGCCGTGGCCAAAAGCGCCGTTGGCACCGCTGTTCTCACATGCATGCCAGCGAATGACACATCAGGCCTTTCTGCATTGGAATCAGTCTTCGTGTGGATGTTCTCCTTACTGCTCGATGGTCCCTGATTTGACACCAACTGCTCCCCGAGATGCAGCAAGGTATTGTGCGACTTCTTGCATATATTGCATTCTACATATCTTCAGCATTGACGCCCATGATGACCCACTCGGAAACATTTGAAGCAAGCCCTATGCCTCATCAATACCTCTCTTCTCTTCTGAACAGACATAGCCAACCATTTCTGACAATTCCTCAACCAGTGGTCGCCACGACAGAACAGACATGCCTTCAGGTTTCTTTCTCTTGGCTTGTTGACTTCAGCCACATGTAGCCTCGTGGTATTGGGCCTTATACTCTTGGAATTCGAGTATTTCCCAAATCCAGCTCTTACATAGGCCAGACGCTCTTCGACTTTTACCTCTCGCCTTAAAAATTTTAACAACAAGCCGAGCCGCCCATCAACAGGTTGAGGTGTATCTTCACCTTCATCATTATATCCCGAAAGGGCACTACGCTGCCACACCGTGATTAACTCCTCCGGCAGACTTGACTCCACAAGCGGGTACAAAAACGCCGCATTTTGTTCTGTAGTGATCCCCAGGGATTCCAATGATCTCAAGTAGGACTCCAACCTATCATAAAGGTCCTCAGTCCTTATGCTCTTTCTCCGGGCGTTATTCACCACTAATCCCAACAGTTGTCTCACGTATACCTCGGTGAGAATCACTCTATCTCCGAAGCGATCTTTCAACGCCGCAATGACCTTTGGATAATTGTCTGCGGTGATGGGATAACTTTTCACTAGCCTTGAGGCTCTTGTGTTTTCCTTCATTGTTTGCACCAAATATTGGAATTTATCCACATTTGAGAGTTTAGAATCTTCATGTATCGTGGAAAATTGGGCCCACCAGCCCAACCATTCCAGCCTGGTTCCATCAAATTTTTTCAATTCTAATTCGGGCAACCGACACGCCCTTGTTTCATTTAGCGAGCCTTTCTGGTAACCATTGCCCTGAAAGACCTCAGTATTTTGTGTCGGAGGATTGAGGAACTCACCTATTTTGATCTCAAGGTTTAGCCATTTTTGTTTATACTGTATCACAGTATCCTGTTCCTCCTCCAATTCACGACTAGTATTGTCTTCATCATCTATCATCAATCTTATCTTCTTCTTGGATCTTTACCATGTATTCCTCCATTATTCTATAATTAGTTCTTATGAACTTTTCTGAGGAAGTTTCTTCATCTAATTCTGCTTCCACCCTTTTAATCATTTTGGAAATAGTCGTTCTTTGAACGGCTCTACTTCTTATTGCCCGCTTCATTTTCTAGACTTGCTAATGTTCTTAACTTAACTTATTACTTAACGCGCTATGCCTCGGTTTTATCTTTTGAATTTAATTTGCAAAAATTCTCTAAAAGCCTCGTTTACATAAATTATTTTGTTATAATCTTGCTTAAATTTGCATAGGCCTTTTTTCTTGATTCTCTTAGTATCAACAAATTAAATTTCCGATTTTTAAACCTTTACCTTCTAATCAAGAGTGAGTTCTTCTAAATCTTGTAACTTTAATCCTGTAACTTGAATCCTATAACTTGAATCCGGCTCGAGGGATTAAATGTGTTCGCCAAACTTCTTCTGGCCTTTTTTTCTTATGCTCACTTTTCAACCTAGAGGTATAGTCAGCGCAGAGGTCTTCTCTTAAAATGAAGCGGGCTTTCCCAACTCTAATCTATGTGAAAGCACTAGTCTCACAAAGCTCAACTCAACTCTTATTTTATTTCCAACCACACTATGTATACAATAAAATACACACACGTGACCAGGCACTCCTGGTCAAATATAATACAAACATTTACACAGAGTAATAATAAAAATAAACTCTAACACTGCGGGTTTGTTTAAATTTCATTCATATATTTTTAAATCGATATTAAATAGTTGTTTTCTTTTTGAAATATCAGTTTTTAATTCATTTCTAATGTTTTTTTAAGTATTTTATATTTGAAATGTATCGATTTATAAAAAAATATTAACTTTATTTCAAATTATATTTGCAATGTAGAGGGCGATAATTTGGCGGCGTATTTGATGAAATTTAAACACCTTTGTAATGGATATTTTCAAATTGCTCTAAATATTTATTCAACCTAAATAAAAAATATATATATTTTTTTTTTCAAAATTTATTCGTTATAGTAACGATAATGGATACCTTTTGAAGCCATTTTTAATAACTCTCATTTCAAGTTAGACGTTAAATTTTTTTGGAAGTAAAGAATAATTTATGCCATTTTTAACGAGTTGATAAGGTGCAATCCTTCCAGATCTACCTTTGAATTTGCGGCGTAAAGGCTTCTAAAAAGAAATAACCTAGCTCTCGATTCAATTTGAAGCTATTTTTCCAAATTATGAGCCGCCGATTGAATCAAAATAATCGGATTGTGGATCTAATGATTTCGATGCTCTAACAACTTTGCGGTAACTCAAATACGCTAAAATATTATTTGGCGGATTTTTTTAGACATCCATTATAAGACATAGCAAAATGATCAGAGATAAAGTGATTTGTAGACCATATTTTTTATGCGATTCCTCCCGCTGTAAACATATCGCCGCCTATGCGCGATTCATTCTGCTTTACTCTTGAATTGAATAAAGGCGCCAACCAATATCAACAGATTGAAACTGACTTGAAGACCAAACTATTTTGCCATATATCTATCGAAATATCAACGCTCATCTGAACACCAATATGTGTGATTATTACATCATATTTCATCAATTATTATTGGACGATATATTGCCAGATGTCCAATTTAAAGCTCAAATATCTTCCGCGAATCGAAGGACCCATATGTTCACGCTGTCGCTGTCAAATTCATCGCTTATTGAAAATGAGCGTAGGATATATTTCGCCATCTGAAAAGCTGATGATTGCTTTTATTATTTGCTGATATGCTTCCCGATATGCGGAAAAATCTTTCGAGAGTTTATGACACATCCAAGCATGAAATTGACATTATCGAGCCATTACCTATAATGATTGGATTATAATTTCAAATTATATATTTTGAGAGTTTTGATTGTTCTTCTCTTGATATAATTGCTCCGCGAAATCAAATACATGCAACGGCTTGAAATTAAAAGCGCCAATTGAAAACGTACCTGCAACATATTTTCACGATAGGAGTGAGATGAAATAATTGGAATATAAAGGCAACGATTAAATGTTCGCGTCAAATTGTAGATGGGATTTTATTATCACAGTTCATGAATAATTTATGTCGCATTGTAAAACGTTAAGCCGCGAGGGCTGCAAAATCTGGCCTTCGCAAACGGACGTGTCAAAACCTATATGGCGTAGCCAGAGCTGCGAAATTTGGCTCTTGGCGAGATCGGGGTGTAATCATGTTGAGCGAGTCAAGGGTGAAAATAGGGACCTGGACATTAGATCAATTTCCGAGCGAAATGGTGGCGACCGAGTTCCTAACTATTAGGACCTTGTTAGAATCTCTGTCGCGCGCTTTAAAACAATATCGTTTCATTCCCTCTGCGGTTGATTAGGGAGGGTCGCTAAAATGCGCGACCTATAACTTGTTAAGGGTTCCTACCTTGTATTGTCTTTTGAGAACGGGGGTAGGACTTGGACTCGAAATTATGTATTGCAGAATTGATTGTTCTTGAAAAAAGATACTTCGGCCAGTATAAATCTTTTTATTACCTCTATTTAACTCACAAAAGACTATGATCTTTGAAATAAAATTATGGTATACATATATATATTAAGAAATTATAAACAAAAATCAATATTTAAAAAAAAAATTATCAAACATAAAAACAATTAGAT
Source organism: Cordylochernes scorpioides (assembly GCA_030710605.1). Lineage (NCBI taxonomy): Eukaryota > Metazoa > Arthropoda > Arachnida > Pseudoscorpiones > Chernetidae > Cordylochernes > Cordylochernes scorpioides. The sequence goes on from CP092876.1 coordinate 58,077,310, forward strand.
TTTTTTTTAAATTATGTTTCCAATTTAATATATATTCGGTTTTTTTTTTCAACCTATCAAAAAATATAACGGAATATTAGCCTCTGATATAAGAAAATATAGAACTTTTTTTTTAATCGCAATTAAATTTATTCAATATAAAGCCCGATATGATACAAATATTCATGTAATTGAATTAATATATCGTTTTTAACACTAAAATAATTTATCTTTGAAATATCAAAAGATTATTCAAAAATATATATATATCTTATAGTTTTTTTAAATCGATTTGTTTATATTTTAATATAATAATTTCCGAAGATCAAAATGTAGGTTAAAATAATTTGTAACCTAATAAAAATATTTTTGAAAATAATTTATATATTTTATAATTTTTCAAAATATTTGTTGAGCAACACTGCTATGTTTGTTTACATTTAGTTCATTTATTTACAAATCGATATTAAATGGATATTTTCTTTTCAAATTATCAGTTATTAATTCATTTCTAATGTTATATCACAAATTTTTTATAGTTAAAATGTATAGATTCATTCAAAAATATTAGTTTTAATTCATATTGCTTTTTTTTATGTTAAAAGCGAAAATTTGCGGTTGTTTTTGATGAAATTTGAGCGTCTTTGTAATTCACGATATCAAATCACTCTAAATATTTTTTTTTAACTCGAAAGCAAATTTAAAAAAGATTTTTTTTATTTATTTATTCACAATTTTAATCGCTATAGTAGCAACAATGGATACATTTTTAAAGCCATTTTTGAGAACTATTTTTTCAAGTTGGACGTTCCTTTAAACGCTGCTTATTTTGAAGAATAATTTATGCATTTTTAACAAATTGATAAGAAGATTTGTTCGAAGATCTACCATTGAATATCCAAGAAACAAATATTCTCGCTTTCGTCGAAATTTGTAGCTGTTTTGCCAAGAGCCGCCAATTGAATAAAAACAATCTGGTTTTTTTAGCTGATGATATTGTTGCTCTAACAACTTCGTTGTGACTCAAATCCACAAAAAGAAAATTGTAAGAAATCCGATTCAAGACCTAGGAAAATCAACAGAGATAAAGTTATTTATAGACCATATTTGCTTCACGAAACTCCCGATTTCAAAATGCTTGCTCAGATGCGCAATCCATTCTGCGTTACTTTACTGAAATGCAGACCGATATGCGGAAAATCCTTCGAGAGTTTATGACACACCCAAGCAGGAACTTCACATTATTGAGCCGCTACCTATCACGATTGGATTATAATATTCAGATCATGAATTTATTTAAGTTTTGCTCATTTTTTATTGGTATAATGGTTCCGCGAAATCAAATATATTTCAGATATAATCGCTCTTATATCGTATTTTGACTAAATAAAATCAAGCCGCGAGGGCTGCAAAATCTGGCCCTCGAAAAGGGAGTGTTAAACCTGTGGCGTGGCCAGAGCTGCAAAATATGGCTTTTGGCACGAGCCTGGTGGAATCGTTTTTGAACGACCCAAGTGCGGCAAATAGGGACCTGGACATAGAGCCCTTGCGGAACGATATTTTGGCAACCAAGTTTCAAAGTCTGGTCCTTTGCATGGGACTAATTGTACCCTGTTGGAATTGATCGGGGATGAAAAATATTACCTTTGACTGTTCCCAACCTGGCTATATCTATGAAAGTCCAAGCTGCTGATACATGATCTTTGTCACTTTGCCCACAAAAACCATCCGCCATGAAGACCTGAAGATAAGTATTTATTAAAAACCATCATCCCATACTTGTGGCAACATGTTTCTATCTGTTTAGGATCAGATCGAGAGATCACCAAGGCTGCTATTGTTGGCATTACCGCGGGCGGTTGGGATACCATCTCACGCCTGCACACTACCTAATGTTCAACTTCATGGGGGTTGTAGCAGGACGAAAGAAATGTCAACATGAAAGCTGATGGACTGCATGGTCTGTCGCTTCTGCTATTTTTTCGTTGATGTTCGCTAATAATCAACAATCGATTAATCTGGAGTCCAATAAAATATTTTCTCTACACGATTTTTCAAAAGTTCAAATTTGTCGTTTTATCTACACCATATATTAAGTTTAGAACAATGGGGTTTATGTAGATTATGTAGATTAATGTGAATATGTGTTCTTCAAAGAGACGTAGCCTTGTGAGCGGATCCAGACGTATCATGGGTATTCAAAAGGGCGGGTGACACAAATAAGAGCATGCGCCTTTATATAAAGATGCGAAACTGCATTTTGTATCTTATTAAAAATACCCTTGAATGAGTAACAAAAGATGGGACTCGCCTCACACAAACGCCATCAGAAGGACCTTCCTCGCCTATAGCCATCTCCGCACATCTCTTGTATCCCACACAAAGTCACAGCAACAGCTTCGGCAAATTTAGAAGCGCACGCCTGCAGAACATTATGTTGGTTCAATGGCCCTCTTCTATTCCAGGACTCTCTTTATTTGTTGTCATACACAAGGGACCAAATTAAATCTTCAAAATTCGGCGAAGGGCTTGCCAGGTCAACACCTCTTTGGCGGAATGTGAAGATTTCATTTGATCCCTTTTCGATCTAATGAACCCCCACCCTCTGGACTGAGGAAGGCCATCAGACCGAAAACATGGACTACAATTGGGCGCTTTTCAATACGGTTTTCAGTACGGTTTAAATCCCGCGTTGGCCTCTTTTTTTATATATATTTATTTTTATTTTATAATTTCATAAAATTTTATATATTTCAAATTCTTTTCATATAATTAAAAAAATGGCTACTAGTTTAACCATCAGTTCACCAAATGCACTTCTTTAATTTAAATGCGAGTATATATTGGTTTTCGAACGCTAAGACGCGGGTTGAAATCCCGCGTTGGGCTCTTTTTTATATATTTTTTAATTTTATATATTTCTTATTAAAAATATTTTTTTTTATAGTGCCAAAAAAATGGCCCCCGAGTTAAACCATTAGTTCACCCATTGCCCTTCTTTAATGACAACTATTACGCGTCTTTTTCGAGCTCGTCATTTTGCGAGTGCGAATTTTGAAAATCATTCCAGTTTGGCGAACCTTTTTTTTTTTTTTAGCGAACACGAACTTAAGAGGCTTTGCCGCGCTATTTTTTAAAGGAGTATAAATGGTCAAGAAAAACACCCTCTTCAACTACCATAACAGGTTTTAGACTACGATTCTGTATTGATAAACTCATCTTGTGAAAACTGATAAGCGCTAGTTCACCCAGGAATCTGTGGAAGGACTCGTAGGCTAACATTAATGGCGCGGTTCCCGCGAATTTGACCAGCCGTCCTTCGAGTTTCTAATTCTTGAACTGGCTAAAATATCGACCTTCCTCTCTGGGCTCGGTTGAATATTTGCCAGCCCTACCCTGCAGACAGCCCAAAACCCTTTGAGAGCCACTACTCCCGTGGATCTCTTATCCCTCTGGCAGAATCTCTCGGCCTTACCACTAGTGGGGGGATACGAGAGACTTACCAGAAGAGTAGCTACTGTGATGCTGGAGAGAAAGTCACAACAGAAACCGGAAAAAGTCTGCTAACACTCCTCTTTATTGTAATATTTAATCCACATTACACAATAACTCGAATATACATTAACGGATATTTGCAGTAATTTACATCCTAGAGCCAATATAAACAGCCAATATTTACAATTATTAGTCTCAGAAAACAGGACCACAGTAGTAGGCGATTCCCACACTAGTCCTAGCCTAGAAATAGGCTAAGGCGCCATCTATTAGCGGAGGTTGTAACTGTTCTCAGGCCGATACTCGCGACAATATTGATATGGACCAATCAAATATGGACGTGAAGCCAACCTCCCAGGAAGGTTGGCGTTTCCGGTTCCGATCCAGTAATTTTAAACGGTAATATAACCATCCGAAAGTACGAAGAGGATGAAGATGCCCAAGAATGTATTGAATCCCTAGAAGAAATGAGATTCATATAATAATGGGTATATTATATCATCGCCAGATATATACGTTGCTATGAACTTTGTGGGTATAGCCAAGACGTGGTATGACTTGTACATGTCGTTTCAACAAATGGAAATCGTTGAATAAATGTCTAATTGAAGATTTTCCACAAAAAGATAATAAAGAAGACCTTAGAATAAGAATAGACAGAATTCAAAATCGGAATGAGCCCAAGATTAGATGCGTAGAAGAGATTCTCCTATTGTGCAATATATATAAATATATATTCAACCCAAAAATTAAAGAGAAGAGGTTGAAGAAAATAACTTGATGGCTTTTTTAGAGTGTTATGAAGTTAATGATGTGAAACAAGGGTTAAACAAAGTTACTAAAAAAAGAGGTTCATCTACTCCTCGGAATCGACGATACACTTGACTGTCTGAAAGTAACCAATTTTTATTCATCGATGGATCTCCGTTCGGGATATTGGCAAATAGAAGTCGATGAAGCAGATAAAGAGAAAACAGACTTTACGAATTCCTAGTCATGCCCTTTGGCCTATGTAATGCTCCTGCAACATACGAGAGTATGGTGGACAAGATACTGAAAGGTCTGAAATAAACAATGTACCTCTGCTATTTGAATGACAACGTGGTGAATTTCAAATTGTTCGACGAAAATTTACACAGGCTTGAAATCATACTAAAATATCTCAACAAAGCCGGGCTGCGCCTCAACCAAAAATATTGCCTTTTTGGAACCAAACGAATCAGTCTTTGGACACCCCGTCGATGGTAAAGGCATTTATCCCGACCCAGAAAAATTATTCTGACACCAAAATCTATAACAGAAGTGATTTATTGGTATATGTTCCTATTATCGTAGATTCATAGAAAATTTAGCAGAGAAAGCTCCTCCTTTACACGAAGTCCTCATAAAAGATAAGGAATTCACGATGAAATTTGACCAACAAGATGCTTTTGAATCCTTGAAAAGAGCATTGATATCTGAATCTGTTTTTGCCTATTTTGAAGAACAACTGACAATCATACTCCATACTGACGCCAGTGGTTATGGAAGTGCAGATCAAAGAAGGGAAAGGTCGGCCAATTGGTTATGCTTGGATAAGGATCCAAGGCTGAGAAGAATTACTCAAAAACTGAAAGAGAATGCTTGGCCACAATATGGGTCATCAACAAATTTCGACCCTACCTATTAGGTCGTGAGTTCGTCATTGTCACTGATCACCCCTCCCTTTGCTTGTTATGTAACCTGAAGGACCCGATAGGAAGACTAGTGAGATGGGCCTTAAAAATCCAAGAATATGTTATTTATTTACAAAAGTTGGCGCAAACACCGAGATGCCAACTGCCTCTCTTGAAACCTTCTCCGACTTGAATCAGAAGAGGCAAACAATGACCTCGATGATGACATAGCCTCAATAACTGCTCTGACGTGCTTCGAGACTGCGTTGTGTGAGAAGTAAGGAAAGCCCCAACAATTAGTAAATTGATGGAGATTACAGAAGGATCTGGTGCCAAACACACACACAGAAAGGTTATGAACTATTAAAAAGAACCTTGCCCAAAAAGAATTTCGACCCCTAGGAAAAGAGTACCTTCTAGTTATTTCAAAGCACCTATGCTTAGATATTGCAAAGTCTACACGATACTCCTAGAGAAGGCCATCATGGATTAGAAGACCTTTAAGAGAAGTAAAAGCAAATATTTTTGGCCAGGACTTCTCCGAGACATACCTAAGAACAAGAAAATTAGCCCTGGAAGCTTTATTTATTTTATGATACCTAAGTATGTCGCTAACTGTAGAGGGTGTCAAAGAAGTTACTTCTATCACATTTTATGACAGATAATGATGAGCTGGGGTTGTAAGAACCTTCAACGCAAATATATTTAACACCTAAACATATAATTCGAGATTAAGAAAGTTTTGTGTTTTTGAAATAAGATACTATATCTAAATATTTATAAATATTATGGACACCTCCACCGTCAAAATAGACGTCCAAAATTAACACGCCATCTATTGTCTATCGGTCGCAAACTAGCGAACTCAGGTCGATGATAAATCCACACCAGCTTTTGAAAATTTAAAACGCCCACCTGGAGGCCATGGTTTCAGGCTAATGGTTCTCGTTAGTCCTGCGTAAAACAATGGTCACTAGGTTTTCGCTTTGCCAAAGCTGGTGTTGTGGATTTTTCACAGACCCAAGGCTGTTAGTTTAGTTGATAATGGAGGCAGAAAAAAAAAACATTGTGATGCAAAAAAAAATTCTGTCTATTTTGTAGTGAGTCTAAACTGCAGTAATGGGGTTTTTTAAAGAGCCATTAGAGAGGACAGGTGAGGTGAGATGTCAGTGGAAAAGCAAACAATATATATAATATGATGCATTAGTGCGCCTTCTGTTATGAAAATTTGAAATTATTATAGAAGCGTATGATTCTTTTAAAAATTAATCAATTTCTACTCCACTCATACTGCAATGGAAAAATTAATGGGAGGGCCTGGCTCATCAGAAGGCAACATGTTTACAAAAGCATGCGATAAAAGTTTTGAATAAATACTTATCTTCAGACCTTTATACAGTTAATTTTTTAATTTTTGTGGGCAGAGTAGCAAAGAACGAGCATTAGCCAGCTCTGGACCTCCACAGATATATTTCCATGGGCAACTGTCACGGTCTATAATTTTCCAGCCCTTATCCATTTCAACAGGCTCACCCGCCAAGAGTCGGACTTTTAATCTTTTTCGCCACCATATCGTTATGCTCAAAATTATTCCACCAGACTAATGCCAAAAGCTTCAGCTCTGGACTCGCCATAGAGGTTTCTACGTGAGGGTCAGATATTGCAGACCTTACACCTTAATGTTATTCCATGCGACATGTATTCTTCAGGCACTTGTATCATTTAATCCATTCATATTGTATATTATTGAAAAACTCTGGCTTTCTCCTCGATTGAAATCAGCTCTTTATATTGTAGGGAGCGGCATATATTTTATTGCGCAGGAAATTTATAACCAGCGAAGAATGAGCAAAACCTTTCATTATATCGGTGCTCCCTGTTGATTCGATTTGTTTTTCAAATAACATAATTTGAACATCATAATCCAATTGTGACTCGATATTGTAAAGTTCCTGTTTGGATGTAATACACTTTCAGAATATTTTCCCGCATGTTTGTACTGTACTCATCAGCACAGAAAGGAAGTTAATTGTTGGTTTCTCAGATAGCGAAATACATCCTACTTAATTTTCGATTAGCTCTGATACTTGAACGCGGAAACATGGTTCATCAGTTTGCGAAGATTATTTGAGTTATGAAAAAGATGTCTCGGAATATATTGTTCATTAACAATTGATAGAATACGTTGTAACAATCACAAAGATTGGTTTACGCAACAGCACTAATATCAGGATAGCCAGATGGAAAAATAATCTTGTGTCCAAGTCAGTTCATCTATTGATCGGCGCCAATATTTTAGGATCGAAATCGCGAAACAAATATTGTTTATAAATAGCTTCACTTCTGTTGATATTGCTTGGTCTTAAATGAATGTCTTGCAGAATTTCGCCCGAAGAATATTTATCAAATTGAGCC